>PVJH01002368.1:0-31756 GCA_004026705.1 Nesogale talazaci | reverse complement strand
GCAAGAACAATATCTTCATAGCAAATACTTTTTTTAACAATATAAACAGACCACATATGGGAATCTCACCAGACAGAATAGAGATGAATAAAATTGAATATATTTGTGGGAAGAAACAGTGAGGAAACTCATTAAAATCTGGCAAAATAGGCTAAGGGACAGCTGTGGAAGAGCAATCAATTGTTCATAGGCAGGCTCAACCTTAAAAACATAATAAAACAAGTCAACAAGAACCACAGTGTAACCTCAAGTATGTCACACGTGACTCTAGAGACTGTCTCATGCCAGAGTGAACTCAATGAACACTGATGATAAAAAAACAGACAAGTTGTGGGATAGTATTAAGAACATCATACATGAAGGAGGCAAAAGGTAAAGACAAAGACAGGAAAGAAAAATAAGTTCAAAGTGAATGTCAGATAAGACTCTGAAAATTGTTTTTGCACATATAGTATCTAAAGCAAATGGAAGAGTGATGTGATAATACAGCTTAAGGGAAAATTTATAAGGGCAACTAGAGAAGACAAAATATTATAATAAAATGCTCAAAATGCTGAAGTTAGAAAAGTCAAATAGAACACACTGAGAATTTGTAGAGCAAAGAATTGAACTATCAAATAACAATATTGAAGGATTCTATGGGCAACATATTAAGTCATGCAGGAAGGCATCAAGAGAAAAAGCATAGGGTACACAGAGTTATAGTACCAAGAAGAATTGGTCAATTGTCTACCATTTCAAATGGTAGCATATTCTCAAAATTGATTTTATTGAAGGAAAATTCTAAGTGCAGTGAATAGAAGGATCCAGAAAGTTACAGAGTAATAATTGAAGGATCCAGAAATTTATAAAATACTAACTGAAGTGTTTCAGCAAACTGCTTTTAGCACAGGAAGCATTCACCTATCTACATTAAGAAATTAGGGAGATAAGTTACATGTTGAAATGGCTATAAGAGGTCCATATTTGTGCCCATTCCAAATAATGGTGACCCAACAAAATGTGAAAATTATTGAACAGTATCATCAATACTAGACACAGGAAAATTTTATGGAAGATGATTCAAAAACAGCTGCAGCAACACATCAACAGTGAGCTTCAGGAAATTTACACCAGGTTCAGAAGAGGGTATGTATGACATGAGTGGTAAAATTGCTGGCATCAGATAGATCTTGCTTGTATTACACTGGATTGACTAGAGAAACAAATCTAGTGACACTCATATACATATAAGAAAGAGATTTATATCAAGAAGAAATTACATATACATTCATACACATATATATAAACATTCCATCCCAATCAAATTCAAATCCATAGATCTGATATGAGTCCATAATTCTCTCTCCAGACTCTCACAGCCATGTGCAATGATGCAGAATCCAGAAAGATCATAGGCCGGTGGGTACAAAGTCCTGTGGATCCAATGTCCATGAAAGCATGGCAGGAATCTCAAAGCTCTGAGGATCAGTAGCACAGAAATGAAGACAGAGTTAGGGGAAGGTTCCCAGGGTCCTTCTTAAGAGAGGGCCACTTCCCCAAGGACGCAACATCAGGCTGTGACCTGATTGACAGGTTGGATACGATCTATATATTTTCAAGTTGACATGAATTTATGCCAAAACTCTTACATTGATTAGAAGCAGAGAATAACAAAAAGATTTTTGCATGCATTTTATTGAGTATGCAAAGCCAATCAACTATAGATCAACAGTTCTCAACCTGTAGGTTCTGACCCCTTTGGGGATCAAACGACCTTTTTACAGGGGTCATCTGATTCATAACAGTAGCAAAATTACAGTTATGAAATAACAGCAAAAGTAATTTTATGGTTGGGAGGTTACTACAACATGAGGAATTGTATTAAAGGGTTGTGACATTAGGAAAGTTGAGAACCACTGGTGTACATCATAGCTAAACATTAACAATATTGAAAAATAGGAATTACAGAGCACTTCATTGTGCTCATCCAGAACCTACACATACACCAAGAGGCAGTCATTTAAATGGACAAGGGAATACTGCATGGTTCAAAATCAAAGTATGTGACAGGGTTATGTCCTTTCACCAGATTTATTTAATCTGTATGTTGAGCAAAATTCTAAGATGCTAGATTATATGTCGAAGAATGTAGCATCATCATTGGAGGAAGACTTATTAACAATTTTCAAAATGACATACCATGCTTGCTGAAAGGAAGCAGGTCTTGAAGTACTTGTTGATGAATGACAAAGACCCAAACTTCAGAATGGATTGTAACTCAATGCAAACAAAATCAAAATCCTCACAAGTATACCAACAGACAACCTCATGATTAACAGAGAGTTAATAAGTTTGGTGTTATCAAGGGTTTCAATAGTTGTATCTAAAAATCAAAGTCCATGGAAGCAGCTTTCAAGAAATTAAAGCATGTATTGCATTGGGACTAACTGCTGAAAAAGTCTTCTTTAAATCACTAAAGAAAAAAATGTCAGTTCAAGGACTAAGGTGTCTTCTTTCTCATATGTGTGTAAAAGTTGGATAAGTAAAGAAGACTGAAAAAGTATTCATGCACTTACTTATGCTAATTGTGAAGAATATTTTAAAAAAAACATCAATAGTGAGATAGGCCAAATAAACCTGTCTTGAAAGATGTATGGCCAGGATGTTCCCTAGAAGCAAGGATGATAAGACTTTATCTCATGTACTTTGGAGATGGTATTTAGCAAAAACTAGCCTTTGGGAAAGGACATCGTGCTTGGTAAACTAAAAAGTCAGAGGGAGGAAAAGCCACTTGACAAAATGGATTGGCACAGTGGTCATAATAATGAGTTCAAACATAAAAACAACTTTAAGGATGGGATATAACAGGGCAGTGTTTGTTTCTATTGTATATACAGATCACGATGAGTGACAATTGACTCAAAACCTAACAACAACAACAGCAGCAACAGCATAGAACTGAAAGATATGGAGTAAGTTAGCATTTACTCTTGATTAGAAATCTCCAAATATTTCGAGGTTTGCTAGATTGAAGTAGAGATTTCTGTAATTATATGAGGTTGATGGTGTACAGGGTTGCACCAAAGTGGATTAAAAATTTAAAAGATTCTTCATTAACTTGAATAATAATTTCTTGTTGAGGATTTAGAGTCACCACAGGAAACATTCTCTTTTGTACCCTGGTTCTTTTCATTCTGATTTAGGTTAAGATTTTTAAGACTGGTTTCCCATTATGTTCTTTTACTTTGTACAACTTGGAAATGCCAAGAATTTTTACAATACTAAAAATTACTAGGTTTAGTAGCTCCAAAGGACTTAAATGCCTTTTGATTATCAGATTGTAATTATTATAATTATGAATCCATCAAAGTAAATTTTGACAGTTTGGTTTTTAAGGTTTTGAACAAATTCAGGAGTTAAACCTTAGGGCAACCTTCCAATCCAGCTATGCCTTTTACTCAGGCTGAAAGCTCACTTTTAAAACAGATACAAAGTATGCATTAAAAGCTCTTGATGCCCTGTGGAAAAGTATTAAGCCTAGAATATTAGGTAAATGTCTTAATGAGTTGATCATGATGATAATATATGCCTTCATCTTTATCTTATTCACAAGAGCATGTTTTTATTTAGTCTATTAGAGATGGTGTATTCAGCTGGGTTATCTGGAGAAACAAAATCAGTGACATCCGTCTATGTAAAAGAACAAGCTTTAAATCAAGAATTATTGTATCAAGAAGACAACTCAGCCTAATTCAACTCAAATTCCTAAATTTAATACAAAAACCCGGGCCCTCTTCAGGCTCATATAGCTGCAGGCCAGTGATGCAGAAAGGTGAGGCAGGATGCAAGAAAATCATGAACTGGTTGGGGAAGAGACTTGTAAATCCAAGGTTGATGAAAATATAGCAGGGCATTGACAGCTCTCAGGGTCAGGAAGCCCACATTAGCTATCCTTTGGAAGCGAGCAGAGATCCAGCATGCAGGAAGACAAAGTGGCAGAGTGTGAGAGAGAGTTTTCATGGTCTTTCAGTCTTAGACAAAACGACTGTGGCACCAAGGAGGTATCACCAGGCTGTGATCCAATTGATAGGTTAAGCCTCCCCCCTACCATTAGCCAGGAGTGTCTAGTTGACATAATCCCTAGACATTACAGTTGGGAAAAGGTTTAATTAAGGATATCAGGGATATGTTCCCTTTTATTTCAGGTTTCTTGGAGCAAATCATCAGCTATCTTGAATTAAGTTGAATATTTTTTTAGTCAGCCTACAACAACCATCACTGAGTAGCTCCAGGGATTGTTAACATTTGAATCTATTGGAAAAAAAATCGTAAATGAGGTAGGTAAGCTACAGCAAGGAAATGAAGTGTGTGAGTAAACATATATGGGGCCCATTCTTACATCTAAAAAGTCTTTAACAAGGCTACCTAATTCAGTACAGATACAAGGGAAAAAACAGAGTTGGCTCCTAGGATAATTCCTTAGTTCCTACAGTTCCAGAATCTGGAGGTTGAATTTTAGAAGGCATTTTAGGGAAATTTTTCTATTCTTCATCAGAATCCTTTGAGCATCCAGTTCTCAGCTGAAGGATCATGACCCCTTTCAGGGATCAAATGACCCTTTCATAGGGGTCAGCTGATTTATAACAGAAGTGATTTTGCAATTATGAAGTGGCAACAAAAATAACTCTGTGGTTGGGGGAGTCACCACAACAGGATCTGTATTAAAGTGTTGTAACATTAGGAAGGTTCTTAGAGAAATGACTTCTTATTAAACTCCTAAGAAGGTAGGTGTGGAAACAGAGGGGATACAATGGACTGAAGAGCAAAGGGCATAAGGAAGGGCACAAGGCATTTTCATTCCTTTTGATCTTGAATCATTTTATAAAAGCTGTCTTTTATGGAAGCCAGCTTGCCGTTTGGTGTCTTTTAAAGGCTTCTGTGTAGGGAACAGAATGTGTATCCCATTATGCTTGTTGCACGTGACTTGAGAGTCACTGTTTGCTGACCTGTGTTCTAAACTATTTTGATTCTCAAATGTATTTGGCCTACTGCCTCCTTTTCGGGGGGAAAAATGTTCGACACCACCATAGCAATTTAAAAACTTGTACTATTGCCCATAATCCAGAATAAAGGGCAAATATTTCCTTTCGCAGCCACCCTAGATGGCTCAAGAACCCCCTTGGGGCTGTATTTCCCACGTTGGGAGACATTCTAAGCTGTTCTTAGTTAAGCCCGCCAACACTCCAGAAACAGTCAAGTACGGGAGCCAAAATTTTTGTTCACATAAGTGGCCAGTATGCCTGAAGGAAATTTTGTCAAGCTCTTAGAAGTGACTTTTCCCATATTTTTAAAACAGTGACTTGCACATGCAAGAAATTCTACATGTGCACAGAAAAAAATAGATAAGTTCACACTAAATGAAATGAGACTTTGATCTTCCCAAGTGTACGACAGCCACACCAAACCTACCTTGGCAATGATCCTGTCCTGTCAAAATATTTAGGACAAACTCGTAACGAATGCAGATATAAAACCAACACTCAATCTCAAAGAATTCAATACAAAAATTCAATTTCAGAAGCCTTTTACCTGGGATGATAGATAGAAACCAGTGGAGACAGAAGAACTGCAGGAAGACACATTTAGAAAAGAAGCTATGTGCGCTTGATGAACTGGAGCTCTAAATTGGTAGGCCAGCAGTCTGAAAGCACCAGCAGTTCTGATAAAGATGGGCATTTCCACTGTGGTAAAGATTTATAGGCTCAGAGACTGGCAGGGCCACTTCTCCTGTGTCTTATAGACTCCCTCGGAGTCGGCATCAACTCAATGGCAGTGAGTGATAGGGCTTCCACGGCTTAGATCAGGCACACATCAATCCTCAAAGTCACCTCCTTGCTTTTCAATGCTTTAGATATAGGCAAGGCAATGTTGTTTGGTCTAGTGACCGCTGCTTCCAGGAGCACTGATTGTGGATCCAAGCATGACACAATCCTTGATCATTCCAATCTTTTCTACATTTACCATGATGTTGCACACTGGTGCAGTTGTGAGTATTTTGGTCTATTATACATTGAGTCGTAATCCATATTAAAGGCTGATGTTTGTTTATCTTCGGCAGCAAGTGCTTAAAGTCTTCCTCACCTTTGGCAAGCAAATTTGTTACCTGTGCATAATAAGCTGTTAAAAGCCTTCCTCCTCATATGCATGTGAAAGTTGGATATTGAATAAGAAAAGCCAAACCTGAATGGATGCATTTGGATGATGGTGTTGGCAAAGAATAATGAAAGGACCATGAAGTGTGTCCTTTTAAAGAACAAACCCATCCATTTTTGGAAGACATATTGTCAGAAAACTCATATGGTGAGACTTTGCCTAACATTTTGGGCATATTATCAGGCTTGACCAGTCCCTGGAGAAGGACAATAACTTGATAGAGGAGCGGCAAATGAGAGGAAGACCTTCCACAAGACATATCAACAGAGGGGCTAACAACAGAAATGGGCTAAAATGTAAGAATAATGGTGAAGAGGCACAGGCTGTGTTCTGTGGGTCAGAGGGTCATTATAAGTGAGTACTGACTCAAAGGCGCTTAACAGCAAAAGGCTGTCATCTTTTCTGCTTTTAACATCATTATATGGGAGGCTCTTATAGCAATTCATACATCAATTGTTTCAAGTACACATATACATACATTGCCATCTTCATTTTCTAACCATCTTGATGGAAAGAGCTGTCCCATCATTCTCCAGAGGAGCAGCCTGTGAGTTTGAACTGACAACATTTACGTTAGGAGCTGGGTTAGTGGAGTTGTGCCAGGATGTCTCCACTTCCTGAACAATTCACTCATCAAAGAAAACAGGAAAACCATTGACTGGGACTTGCCTGGGCTGCTATGTATATGATGGTGTCTTGTGTCCTCTACATTTTATTCCCGGTTTCGTTTCTCCATATGTTCACACCAACAAGTGTGAGGTGGGAAGAATTTCCCTTCGCACCTGCTCCCGAGGCACCCTACTCTCAATATCCCTCTGGCTTGAAAGGTCTTTTTCTTCCTTGCTGATAATCGACTGCTGGACGCTTTCTGTAAGACTCATTCCTTTCACAAAATGTACTCTATGTCTGAAACAAGTATGATTTGTCATTCTGCTGAATTCTCCTGGCACTTACCCTGTTTTTCACAATTTAACTCTTAGGGCTTGCCTTGAAATTATCTTTAGTTGTTCCATTTATATGTTTTATTTTCCTACAATTATGATAAACTTGTGAGAGTGAGAACTCCCTGGCTGAGCAGCATCCTAATGTTTTTATCAGGCTATTTGATCTAGCCCAAGGGTAAGTGAGAGACTTGGGTAACAATCATATTAAAAAAACAAAAACAACTAAAACTTGCTAGTGAAAATGTGTTTTGGAAATGTGACCTAAAGGGTGGAGCAACTTTCTTTCTCCGTTCTTTCCCCCCACTTCACTGCTAATATTAAGGAATAATCTTTTCAAAAAGCCCTGGTGGTAAAGTGGTTAAGCACTCAGCGATTGAAAATAGCCCCAATGAGAGTGAAAGAGAGATGTGGTCTGTCTGTTTCCATAAAGTTTACAGCCTTAGAAATTCTATGGAGGCACTTCTCCTTTGTCTTTATAAGGTCTCTCTGAGTCAGAATCAACTCAAGTGTTTTGTAATCATTTTAATACTCAGCTAAGTAGCTGGAATAGCACATAAATCAGTAGTGGATTTCCTGGTCCTAAATGTGCTGGGAATGATGAGGGTGGATGAGCCTCCTGTACCTAATTTGACAAGCACATCACTAGTCTGTCCTCAAGCTTCCTACATCCAGGCCCAGAATCACTAAGGAAAAAACAAAAAACATTTCTCCACAGATGATGCACTCTCTCTTTAATCAATGTCCTAATTCTTGTGCTGCGGCTTTAGAATAATTTTATTGCAATGTATCTTTCGTATCTCACACATAGGAATGAGTTTTATAATAACAAAAATTACTTATATTTTTTTGAAAATGTGAGTATCCTGAGATTGTAGAAAATGTTATTTAATAAATTGGTTTAAAAGCTTGTATTTTCCTTCAATGAGAATTAGCTCTTACTTTTGAAAAATCTATTGTTAATTATTATGAGGTAGATCATTTTGTTCCTGATGAAAAATGCCTTGTTGATCCTCAAAACTTAGTGTCAAAAAGGTATGTGGAGTGTTCAGTGTTGCAGTATCTTTTTTACAGTTTGATTCAGTGAGAATCCTGACATATGAAAAAGGTTATAATTTTCTCCAGAAAATAAAGGTCACTGAGATAATTTTAAAAGGAAAAAAATCAATATGAGTGTGCTTGTTTTATACATGTAGACACACACTTATTTAAGTACATATATGTGGGATTATCATAAACTGATATTCACTCGGCAACTAAATGTGCTCGTTTCATAAAGGTAGTAAAAGGTGTGGCATATAACTCAAGACCAAACTGCAATTTACCTCTCAGGTCTTTCCTGGGGAATGGGAATGCCTTAAATTTTCTCCAATAAGTTCCTTTGCATCTACAGCCTCTCTTCTCTCTTTTCTTCTCCTGATAATAAAACAAGTGCACCCCAAACTACCCAAGGTCACCTTTCCTGACAGATCCCAAATTCTGATTCATCTTTGCCTCATTTCAGTCAATTTAGGTGCAATATCGTCAACCTTTCCCTCACTCTTAATTCCTCCTCATTAACATAGTAAAATAATGAGTGTGGTCTTTTCAAAACAAAAACTATAATAAAAGAAGTTACATTTCTCTTCAACTTCCTTTCTTTCCCCTCACCTCCTCCATTTGAGACATCTAGTTTCCAATGCTGGATTTTCAGCCCAGACCAATGAACTTATCCTGGATGCTTGTTTGTCATCCCTGCTTGCACAATTCACAGAATTCTATTTCTCATACTATATCATGTCATTAATATGAAATGTTGTGTGCTACTGATACCATATTAGAAATATGATGACTTTAAAGAATAGAAATTTATTTTTGCCCTTTTTGAGAGGTTAGAAGTCTGTGAAATGTGGCTTTAGGAGGAGAAGGCCTCCTTTGTCTATTTCAGCTTCTAGAAGGTAGCAGCCCGGGGAATCCATGGGCTTACGTATACATCCCCAGTCAGATAGCGTACGTCTTCCCTTTGTCTTTGTAAGTATCTGCTCTTTTTATACTGCACACTACATTGGCCTGACCTCAAATGACTGGTTGATTACCTCACATTGTATTATACATTATATTACATTAGCTGAAAGGTAACGACATTACATTATAGCCTATTACATCATAACAAATTATGTGCACAGTTTTATGGGTTAGAACCCCATCATGTATTTTGTTCTTGCTGTTAGCTGCCATCTACTCAGCTCAAACTCATGGCCACTTCATGTATGCATTACAGGACATAGTATTGCCGCATCCTACACTAGCCTCGCACTCTTCCATGGGTTTTGTTTCATTGCTGCCAGTCAGTTCCTCTCCTGGAAGGTCTTCCTCATTTGGGCTGACCTCCTTTTTCAGCAAGCATGATGTCCCTCTCTAATTGTTGCCAGCAGACAAGAGGTCTGAGATGTCTATCAATGCTCTATTCAAAGACAGAAACCAAGTTGATTTGAGACATTCTCAGTTTATTGCTGCAAGCACTGACAGAAGAAAACAGTGGGGTTTTTATCTCCAAACTGTTTGGAGATTCAGTGAAAGTCCCACAAATAGTATATCCCAAACGTTGTTGAAGAGGAAATAATTAACAGGTTCTGCAATAGGTGAAAGTAATTACTGAGTTTTACAGTGCTCAAAAGAGCTTCAAACAAAGGGAGTAAAGTTCATAGGAAAGAAATAATCTACATAACCCCAAGGGATTATCAAACCACCAATTCATATCTTCAGTACTCCAGAGACTATCAGACTAGTAAACCTTAAGATTTCAGCCTTCATGTTTAACCAAATTTCACTGCTGCCCCTTTCCTGAATTGGAGCATCCTTGCTGATTAAATTTAAAGGATTTTATTATTATTATTATTAAAAAGGAGAGAGCTGTTACATCTTGGGATCCTTTTAACAAATTAAATCTCAACAGGCCAAATCCCAAACAATGTTACATTTTCAGTATTTGACTTAAAACATTGTAAGTAAAGCATAAAGACCTTTCTAATGACCTGTCCAAACAGATAAGATGAAGCCTCGCCATCCTTTCTTCTAAGGAACATTCTGGCTGTACTTGCTTCAAGTTAGATTTGTCTAATATTTGGTAGACCATGGTAATTTATATCACTTGTATGATATAAATATACCAAGATATTATTTATATCAACACCATTCAAGTATGTCAATTATCCTATCTTCCTTTGCCACGGTACATGTATATGCAGTCTTTAGAAAGACCATGATTTTGACCAGGAACCCTAAGGTGACACTAAGGTGACATTCTTAACCTTTAAAACATTTTAAAGGTATCTTGCAGCAGATTTTCCAATACATTTCGTTATTTTATTGCTGGATTGCCATTTTATTGGGTAGTGATTATTGATCCAAGTAAAATAAAATCCACTTCTTCATAATTTATTATGATATTGTTTATTGGTCTAATTGTGAAGATTTTCACTTTGCTTAAAGAAAACACATTTGATGAGGAGCATACTTCAAAGCAGAATACCCTTCTCTACATAGCCATTATTCATTGTGCAATTATTTATTCAATAACTAGTGTCTGTTCTCACTGCCATGGAGTCAGTACCAACTCAGAGAGACCCTGTAGGGCAGGGCACTACTGTCCTGTGTGGTCATGAGACACTGACTTGTGGGGGTTGAAAGACTCATCCTTCTCCCATTAGAGTGCCTACTCTGAACCCCAAACTATGCTGTGCAACAAGTTTACAAAGGATTGACACAATACACTGCCTTGTATTTCTAACAGCATTCTCTTCTTTTTCTTTTTTAGGGATGGTTGGTGTAGGGTGGTTAAGCTAGGCTGCTATTGAAAATCCCCAAGTTATCATGGGAACACAGAAGCAGAGTACCTAACCAAATTTGGGTTGTGATGGGGTAATGCAGAGAGGCCTTTCTAAAGATGGTGGTACCTTTGCCAAGTTTGAAAAGGTGGTTTCATTTGACCAAGCAAATGAGAGAATAGAGGAAAGGGATGCCAAAGGTTCAGGTCAAGACTATGCAGCACTGTTTGACAGAATGCGAGCAGTGACTAAAAGTAGGAATGGAGAAATGAAACACTTGATTGAGAGAGCACAAGGGATTCAGTCTAAGATTTGGAACAATTAAAAAATATCTCATTGGTGACTGAGGAAGAAAAAAGTGTCATGTGGAGGATACACTAGAAGTGGCAAACTGGAGGCAGAAACTAGTAGTTAAGAGAGGTGTTGATGACTTAATTGGGATAAAGACAAGGGGTAGAAAACAGTCAGTAGATGGGAAGCATGTTAAATGGGTGGAATGAGCAGAACTTGTTGACTGAGTATAGATGAGGAAGGGAAAAGAGGATTAAAGATTAACTTCTACAATATTGTTATGTGCCAACTCTAAATCACAGAGGTATGTCAGGATCTAAACTTGGCTTAAAACCTTATCCGCTGTATAAAAGAGTTGAGTCTATATTTTCAGATCATCTTGTTCGTTTTTTAAAATTCCTATGTATCTTACTAGTTACTGTGGAAAATTTATTTGAACATCCAATGTGCTCTGTATTTCAATTTAATAAAAGTGGAAAGACTTTATGCCTCTGACTTCAATAGCAGGCTAGTCCTACAATTTGAGTGTTTGCTGCTAGAGACCAAGTAACCTTGACTCCCAACTCTAAGCCGAAATCTCACAGAGAATTTTTAACAAGTGCCTTAGAGGTCAGTCCTCAGAATGGTTCTGGGTCCTATTTAGAGTCCTTTCCACATGTATTCTATAGTTGCTGCTTCAAGTAATTGTTTCACTTGCTTCTCTCCAGAGTATATATGTTTACCAGAAGAAAGATATGCGTATTCATGAACAAGAAATAAGTTATTCCTGGAATCCTTTGATGAATAAAGTAGCTCTACAAAAATAAAGATAATGCTATATGTTTATTTGCCTTTATTATATCTAAAAATATACTTGATTATTTATGCCTTATACTATAATGCTTCAAAATTCATTTAATTTGTCATTCCTGCTTGGTTAATTTATCCTACCCCAGAGTGAAAGACTGTCCTTTGCCAGATAGCCCATAAGCCTTCTGAGTTCAAATATATTTGTTGCTGAGTCCCAGTTGATAATCTCTGTATTCTTCCTGGATTTTTATATAGAAATAATAATTTAATAGATATGATAGTATCCATTCCCTATCCACTGTGTAAAAGTTACTCTTGTTGGTATTCTGGAGAAATAGAGGGACATAGAAACAAGTCTTGCACTATTTCTAGTGAGAAGTTTATTTGACTCATAAAGCAAACTAAAGTGACCAAGCGCATCTTACGCCATAGACTGTTCCATAGGACTTTCTTGGTCATATTATTTATGGCCAGACCCAACTTCCTTGGCACCATTCGGTGGGTTTGAACCAATAATCTTTATGTCAAAAGCAGACAGCAAACCATCTATGTCCGCTAAGTTGGAAAAGATGCCAGAGCTATGGGTTTAGTGTGGCTGTGTTGTGTTTTAATGCAGTTGGGTGTGTACTAGCTCAGTGATGCGAGTGATGTCAAATTGTGTCACCGTGGCATTCCTTTTAAGAACAGATCAACGTGGAAGGCCGTTGTGACTGTAAAATGAAGTGAGCACAGCACAATGTACACAAAGCAAACAGAAGGGATTTGTGAAAAATGTCTAGGAATAAAATCAACTTTCCTTTGGAGTCTGTGAATATATCAAAAAGGTATGCACTGCAGTGCTCTCTTACAATAGAAATATTAGATCATGTGGCATGGACATTGATTTTGGTCAGTCTTAAGTATTTGCCTGGAATTTCTGAGTGGTACAAAATCTTAATGCTTGTCTACTAACGGAAAGGTTCATAGTTTGAGTTCATTCGGAGATGCCTGACCTCAGAAGATGGACCTGGCACTCCGCTCCAGAAAATCAGCCACTGAAAATCCCACAGAGCACAGTTCAAGTCTCACAAACACGTTGCTGTTAGGTACTGAGGAGTCGATTCTGACCCACGAGCACCCTGTGTGCCACAGAATGAACCAACACTCCCTCCTACTCCAACCTCACGATTGTTCTCCGGTTGGAGCCTGTTGTTGGAGTCACCGTGTCCATCCATTTTATCACCAGCTTTCCTCTTCTTCACTGTCCCTCGCCTTTAACAAGACTGATGTCCATTCCCAAGGACTGGTCTCTCCTGATGGCATGTCCAAACCAGGTGAGAGCAAGTCTCACCATCCTTGCCTCTACAGAGCATTCTGCCTATACTCATACATACAGGGGTTTCATATGTAGTAAAGAGGAAAACAGGTTAATAATTTTCCAGATTTCAAACATTTTATTCTATAAATTTTAAATTGAATGAAATACTGGAAATAAGTTTCTAAAACCATGTTTCCAGGATCTTATGAAAGCACTGTCTTTGACTTTAAGCTGAAGACCAAAGTGTATATTATTCTTCAAAGGACTTCTTATTCATAAAGGTACCTTCATAAAAACTATTGTTAAACTTTTAAAATATCTTCTTGCATATCAAAGTCATTAAATTTATTATCAAGTAGTATTTTGTTATGAACATTATAGGGATTTTAATTTTTTTCAACACGTGCTGTAAGTACAAGTGGCCCCAGAGCACATGCTCTGTATTATCAAGTTTCTTAGTATTAAAAATATTGCTTGAAATAGAAAGTTATTATAACTATGCCTTTGGTGCACATTATTGAAATGCTCAAAATTCATATTGTAGGACATAGGTGGTCCTTTTCATTTTAGATTTTTATTGAAATCCCCAAACTGAAATAGAGAATAATCTGTTGTACATTCTCGAGAGAAGTAAACTCAGTCATGCATAGTTTATAAAAGACTATTTGAGAAATATCATCCCTAGCTGTCTGTTTCTTCATTGAACCGAAACTAGAATTCAATGAAAGAACAACTTTCACAGAAGGTAATTTACAAGAGCAATAAGTGTTTTTCCACTTCTTGGGGAGAGTTATTTCCTCTCACCACTGCATCCAAATTAGTTTCTTAGGAACACCACAATAAAACATCACCAAGTTGGGGGCTTTAACCAACAGAACTATTGTATCACAGATCAGAAAGCAAAGAATCCAAATTCAGGGCATCATCAATAAAGCTGTTATTTCTCCTCTAGGACAAAATACTTCCTAGTCTCTTCCAGCTTCTGTAGCAACATCTTCACATGAATATTTCTCTCTAACTACACGTGTTTCTTGCCTTTTTTTTTTTAAAGAACATCACTCAGATTGAATTAGAATCTAGCCGAGTCTAGTATGATGTCATGTTTGGTGTCATGCCAAATGATAGCACCTTCAAAGACCCTATGGTCTAACAATGTCATATTCACAAATAAAAGCACTTTTGCGGACTTCAAATATTTGGGGAGGGGACACAACCCAATCATACTATTATCCAAACAATTGCAGGGTCACTGAGAAAACCACGCTTGGAAACTGTGCTGCTTATCAGACAAAAACTCCCTGCCTACTGCTCGCTGATTCCCGAGACTCTGTATCCCTTCTACATTAGAGAAGAGTAAGGGTTCCTGGGGAATCTTTTGGATCACAGGGAGTTAGAGACAAATGGAATCCTAGTGTTAGCTTTCTTTCTGATGAATTTTGAAGGCAGAAGCCTGGGTAAAGTCCCCTGTGACTGGATAGAAAGACAAAAGACAAAAGGCACAGCTGAAGTGGATTGCCTTCCATTTAATGGATGTGTTAAGTATGTCTGAATTTTCTTTGGATGGCCATAATGGAAGGCAAGCACATAGGAGTTATATTGACAAGCTGCCTGCTAGGATAAAAGTCCACCTTAGTGGAACTGCTGGAGGTACTACTGGATTACTACGAGAGGCAGGAGCTTACGGAGGTCCTCAAGAGGTCAAAGACCGAGAAGGTGAATGTACCACTGCACGTTTCCAACTGAGACCTCCAAAGGACCATAAATGTAGGCGGGTTCCTCCCATTTAAGTGCAACTAGAAATCCTGGATGTAATACAGGAGGCAATCAATAGAGAGCTTAGAGCAATAGCAAGAGGAGGGTGAAATAGTCTGGGACCCAGGAGTGTCAAAATAATAACACAATATTATGTGATCTTAGCACATGAATCTCACCGTATGGCCTCTTACAAACCCATAACCAGCAGAAGAAAGCAATGCATGCCTGACTTTTCCAGCCCTCAAACTCGAGTAAGAAGTCTTCTCAGGGCTGCTCATTAAGTGGCTCATTCATTTCACCCAGGGTAAGGAAGACAGATGGGGTTGTCTGCCTGTAGTAAGGAGGAAGAACTCTCTTTCCTACCTGAGCTTTACCCAGTTGAGCAAACAGAACCCACTAAAATGAAATAGGCACACCAATTACCTGCGCCTCCCAACCCACCCAAGCTTTCTTGTCCAAATGACCTTGAGACTTCTCTCCACATGACCCCAAGCACCCTGGCCTGGGGAAGCTCCTGCTAGCCCCTAAGGCAACACAAGCCCAGGACCTCCAGCAATGCCAAGTAAATCTAACCGACCAAAATAACAATGAAATGGCTCAAATTGAACTGCCATTGGAATGTGATAACACAAATATTGTTCAGACCCTGTATGCTAAACCTAAACAAGGTGATTCCCTGCTGTGTTAGGCCAATCTGACAGGAGAAACAAATCCAGTGGCACTCATATATGTGTGAGAGTTTTATATCAAGAAGTATTTAAATATCAAGAAAACATCCCAGCCCTATCCAGATCAGACTCACAGAGCAAGATGCAATGATGCAGAATGCATGAAGACTACAGATTGGAGAGTGCTAAGTCTTGTGGACCCAAAGGAAGCATCACAGAGCTCTGCCAGGTCCCAGAGTGTCTCACTGACATGAAAGTGAAGGCAGAGAGAGGGGGAGACTGGTCTCCAGAGAGTTATGTATCTCTACCGCACCTCTAAAGGAGGTCATCAAGCTGAAAATCACTCTGGATAATTCATAATTATTTGCATTTGGGGGGATAGCATATGCATATGCTATTAATTTGATGACTCTTGAATGTGCCATGCTATTTCCTGGAAGAATTACTTAGCGATTAGTATAATAACCAGAATGTTTTGGTTATTATGAGCAAGTACCAACCCCCCCGAGTGTGTAATTAAGTATTATAAGAACCTAGTCTTACAGTACCATAATTAATGCTGCTGAGGACTCTAACCACCTATTAAAATATTGTTTTTATGCAGTAATTATTCTGGCAAGATGAGGCACTACCATTTTCTGCACATTGCAATTACCCAGATTGCTTAAAAACTACTAAAGATCAAGCACCACTTTTAGAGATTCCTTTGTAACTTGTCAGCAGATCAGGTTGCTGAGGTTTTTATACTCCATTTTTTGTGTGATTCTAATATACAATCAAGATTGAGAACCAATGTCAGAGGTGAACCATTACATGCCTTAGCACTGAAAATCAATTTAAAGCTTATTCACTTTACTGGATCAGTGTCAGTTTCATGCCGAGGAGACTTGCTTTTTAAGGGATAATCCATCTTCTGAGCAAGAGCTCCAGTTAGCCAAAGACCCACCTAATGGAGCCTAAGCTCAAAAATTGATAGAATTCGCCGGTACTTCAGTTTTCTTAGATATCAGTGACAGGTAACAATATGAATCTTAGAGATCTTTGAGTATAGCTATACTTTGTCTAAAATTCCACCAAAAAGCGCAAAAAAGAATTAATAAAAACAACTTTAAAACCACAAGTTCTTGGTGGCCCAAATTTAATCACCACTAACTTTCCATTGTTCCTCCCAGGGCATTCTATTTCTCTGCTGATCTCAAGAATCCATGGCAATGGCCACACAGGACTTACAGAAAATACTCAACAAGTAAGGGAGTTTGTTAGGAAAGTCAACAGGTTACAAGCCAGCATTGTAGAAAATACTCTTTGGTCCTCCACATAACTGTCAGCCAAATCTCTCTCTCGTCTTCTCAACCAGATGGTCTCTTGTCCTCTTGCTCCATGTTCCAAGAAGCCTGCCTGCCTCTCCACCTCGCTGCCTCACGGCCTCAGCAGCACAGCCTCTCTGCTTTGTTTGGCATGGCTCCTTTTCAAGGTCTAATGGTCTCCAGTGCAGCCGCCTCTTATCTCAGTAGGGCAGGTTCTCCAGCCTCAGCCACTTTAGGCAGGTTGTTGGTGCCCTGTTGGTGGCCCTTCTTTGATGCTCCCAGGAATTCCCTTTCTGCTTCTGAGATGATTCTTAGGGATAAAGAAGTGGCTCTGAAGGAAGTATGGCTTTTGTCTGACCATACCCTGTAGGAAACAAAGGTGGGTGACTTAATTCACAACCTCTGTAAAGTGAAGACTAAGAATGTGCCTTAGCTTAATCCTGTCCACTAGCATAGCAGAGTGCTTTCTCCCTCTACAACAGTTCTAGAGACTAGTTTTTACAATGAATCACAGAAGGAATTATGGGTAGAAAAAACATATTATGAAATTTCATTTCACTGAAACCATCTATCAATTTTATATATCTATCTCGTGGATTGCTGCAAATATCATTTCTTTTAGAAAGATCAGTACAAGGCTAATCCCAATGAGATGGAGATAAAAGACATCTCACGGATCAGATTTTTTCAAAATGCTCTACTACTTGCTGATATCAGCCATCACACTTGTCATCAATATTCTTTCTCCCTCGTATATCAAGGTTCCAAAATTCGCTGCAATATCTCACATAATTCATGAACCATCATGAATAGCTCACTGTGTTATTCTGGGTAGACTAGAGAAACAAATTCATAAACACACATATGTATATAAGGGGAAGGTTCATGTACAAGAAGAATGGAACATTGAAAAAGTATCTCAATCCAGTCCAGTCCAAGGTCATAAGTCCAATATCAGACCATATGTCCAACATCAGTCTATAAAGTCTCCTTCTGACTCACAAAGCATGTGCAATGACACCAGGACAATCACAGGCCAGTGGGTGCAGAATCTTGTGTATACAGTGACAGTAGAAGCATCCTGGCACTGGCAGGGGTCTCCCCAGGACTCCACATTTCCAGGGCTCATGGTCCATCAGCAGTATCCATTGGCAGTAGAAGCATCTCAGCGCTGGAAGGCATCACTCTGTGGCTTTTCTGACTTCAGAGGTCTGGTTTCATCAGGGGAGGCCCATGTAGCTTCTCCTCCGGCTCTTCCAGTTCCTAGGACTCAGGGTCTGTGCTGCCATCTTCTCTTGTCAGTCAGTCAAGTGTCTCCCAGGAACTGAGTCAAGCCTCTCACCTCCTATTGGGAAATATCATGAGACTTACCAAAATTCCATGTCCACACAGAAGAAAACCATGCCCACACAGAAACCTCATTGGCTATCTCCAGATTGAGAGGGTAGACTCCACTTCTACATTCCTAGTGCTGAAATTGACACAGAGCAGTAACTGACACAATCACATAGTGGTGGAGGTTGGCAAGTCCAAAATCCAAATTTTAGATATGCTCAAGAGCCAATGTCTGGAAGCGACTTCTATCCACACCTTATCAGGCTGTTGACCCATCAGGCTGTGGAAGTTGGTAAATCAGACAGGCAATAGGCCACCAACTAAAATTCCAAGAAAGCGACAGAGTAAAGCAAAGTACAGGATCCACAGCAAGAGAGCAAATGTTGCCAAAGCTGCGCAGTGCGGTGAAAGATGGCTGCCCAAGTCCTGCACCAGTGTTTTTCTTAGGTAGCTACTTGGCAATATGATTAAAGTCCCTCACTGAGTGAATCTGCACTAGTCTTTTGCATAGGCTTAGTTGAGAAACATTAGGTGGGACATCTTGCAGGTCTATGATGGAAATGTGAACTTTGCTTCTATGTCACACTGGTAAATAGAGGACACATATCACTTCTGTGCATCCTAATTAGGTCAGGTCTAATATCAGCCAATTCTGCGACCCCAGTGTCCAGCTTTTCTCGGGTAAGGGAACTTAAAACAACTTAAAACAGAAGATGACAAAGGGGATTGGGTAAGCTGCAGACCATACCCTCAAGGAAGCTAAGGTCATGATTTGATTCATGCCCTCTAGTAAGGTGAGAAGCCAAAATATATCCCGCCTTAACCCTGCCTCATTTTCACAACTGATAACTCATCCATAAATGAGTACTACAGGTGTAGAGGCTCAAGTGTATATTACAAATAGAGAACAATGAATAGAAGGTCTATATTAAGCTGTGTTTTCACCACAGGTCCTCTCTGTATAATTTCATTGCTTTAATTAAGAATCTACCTGGGGCTGAGCCCCATGGTGGCATAAGTAGTTGAGTGCGGGACTGCGGCCCGCTGACTTGGTGGTTCAAATCCAGCGGCGGTTCTCAGGAGCAACGCTGGGTAGCGCCCATGACCACCAGAGGCAGTGATGTCCCCCCCCTAAAAAAAAGAGCTGTAAGAGCCCCCCCCAAAAAGAATCTACTTGAATCATCAACAAACACTTCTTGATCCTCTATAGAAACATGAATTTTCATCTAAGAATAAATCCTTGCTATCAAAAGTTATTACAAGATATTTCTAAAAGAAAGAATGCCAGATATGTAGGGAGATTCGAAGGGGGTCACAAAAGTGGGTTTGTATGATGACCAGTTCATGTGCTTTAAGAATTAAAAATATCCATACCATCCACTAAAAGGAAAGGTTGAGAAAACATTCACTTCAATGTGCTTTTATAACTTAATCAATGATGCGGAAAAGATATCTCCATCCCTTTGAAGGGAAGATGATAGAGAAGTTTGACACTCGGTCCATACAGGATACTCTGCATTGATTAAATCTGTCCATCCCAAATTAACGTGCTTGGATCCAGCATATACTGGCTGTGGGTATGGGTGCTTCTTTCCAATTTTTTTAAAAAGCTTTTTCACTTGGCTTTCATTTCTTTTCTTGTATATTCTGTCATGTAAAAGTACATGAAAAACAATAAAATAAATAAATTATTAAAATTAGAGGGGAAACAAAGGTATTTTAATAATCCAGAAACTAATGGAATTCTATTAATTCCATTAATGGAAGACTGTAACTTGAAAGATAGAAGCTATGAGGTCAGATAGACTTGCATTAAAATCCTGTCTCTCCTACTTAGTAACTCATTACCATCATAAAAAGCAGTCTATTTTCACACCTAAATTCAATGAGTCCCTCAGAGAATGTGTTCTACAAAATACAATCACAAATATTTTACTATTTTCTGTCATTGGCAGGGATGGTGATAGTAATAATAGTATAAAACTGTCTTAAATGCAGGAGTTGAGCCGTGGTGGCCTAGTGGTTGAGTGTGGGACTGCAGCCCACTGGCTTGGCGGTTCAAATTCCGCAGGCCAGGAGCAAGTCTCCCACTCCCATCAGAGGGCAGTGATGCCTCTCCCAAAAAACTGTCTTAAAAGCAATAATAGTAAACACATTATAAATAAGATAATATTACTCACTTGCTGAGAGAAAGAACAGAAGTAAAGTGAAGATCCAAGATCTTAAACCCCAGGTCTGTGCATAAGCAATAGTCACATGTAGGGGACCCACCTTTGGGAATGAAGGTGAAGAAGAGGTGATGAAAAGAGGTCTTGTCTCAATGAAGGCCCTTCAGCTGAAGAGAAGGGAGCTTTTAGCATAATTGTGAATAACTTTTCATTTCCTTACTTTTAGTTTGCATAGTATGGTCGTTTTTGTGTTATTATAGTCCTGGAAGTTATGCCACTGGTAATTCATGTGCCAGCAGGGCCACCCACAGTGGATAGGTTTTTAGATTATGAAAGACAAGAAAAAAAGATTCAGTGATTTATGCGTAGGGAAAAAAAAGCTTGGTGACCTACTTCCAAAAATTATTCTATGAAAACCTTATAGATTAAAGCAGAATATTGTGCATTAGAACTAAAAGAAGAGCCCTGTAGGTTGGAAAGCTCTCAATACATAATGTGACGACAATGATTCTGCAGATGGCACAGGACCAGGCAACATCCCATCTGTCATACTTGAGGCTACTATGGATTAAAGGTTACTATAGCAACTAACAATATGGATGACTTGGTGGAAGGAAATGTTTCAATAAGACTCAGAGAAAGATAGCATGTGTCATCTGAGGCCACTACTTCAAGGAAACAAGAAGTCACCAATGTTAAGATCTTGGCCATCAAACTAATGTTTTATAGAAAAACTGACAGACAAAAGTAGGCTTGATGGAATTCCAGAATTATTCGAGTTTCATATTCCTGTTTTCGATTATTGCCAAAGCTGGTAGAATTGGTAAAGGTCTGAGCAATTACTTGAGGATTTCACACATGAAAAAAAGTTATTAGTTTTTATTCAATAAAAGATGCATTAAAAATTCCTTAAACATATTCTCATCTTAGCTATCTATTTCAAGATCTAATAAAAGCATGGATGAAAGCAAACTATTCTTAAATCTCTACACTTCCCATAATCTCAAAATTTTAATTTGCTCACTTAGCTTCCCAAAACAAAACAAAAACAAAACAAAACTTGTTCCCAAAGTTAGTGCTGGGCTGCCTGAGTTCTTTTGGTGCGAAGGTAAGTAACTAGAAACAATTCTCCCTAAGTACTAAAAATTGTTGGTTAGGTAATGAATGGCCTCAATTATAATTGTGTATTTTCTAAGAAAATATCTTTCAGCACTTTTTCTGATTTGTAATTTCCTTTCCAAAGTCAAGTAAAAAATAATCTTCCCAAACTACAGAAATAAAATCGGTTGGATATATCCAATCCCTGTCTTCCTATCTAATCTTCAGTCCAATCGCAAGAATTTTATGGACAGAGCCCCATAAACTGATGCCAAAAATTAAGCTTATTATGACCAATTACATTTTTCTGCAAGAACAGTAACAAAAAGACACTTTGTCTTTTTTCATGTCTGGCATAGAGGTAGAACACCAATTCCAAATATTGCTTGTTCATACTATCAGGCAGGGATTTCACAAAGGATATATTAACAAAATCAAGTATCAAAATATTAATTCTTACATCTCACCCACAAGAACTATCTATTCTCAGGGAAACTCTACTGGAAATCTATACATGTCAAAACTTGTCAGGGGATTCTGAATATCATACAGGTTAGAGAACCATTATCCTGGTACAAATAGGAGCCCTGGTGGTGTGAAGGTTGTGTATTGGACTGTAATCCTCAAGGCCAACAGTTCAAAACCACTGGTTGCTCCAAGGGAGAAAGATGGAGATTTCAGCTCCTATAATGAGTCACGGTCTCAGAAACCCACAGTGGCAGTTCTACCATGAAAGGGAATTGATTCAAGGGTACTGAGTCCTAGCACATGTCTTGGGAGCATCATTCTCCAGCATCATTCCATCCTGGATTCACTTTAAAAGAGTCCAGTCAAATATTATGGAAGGCTCTGGGGAGATATTAGTGTTCTTAAATAAATATGAGGCTGTACCTCACCTGCTCCCCCAAAACAGATTTTTTTCCTCAAAGCTATGTGTTTAAAACTTTTACAAAACAACCTTATCACCTTCAAAGTACTCTCCATTACATGCAATACATTTGTCAAATCTGCCATTTCATTCTTGGAAACATTTCCCAGACTCATCTGTTTTGATAGCTGATAGCACTTACTTCACATTTTTTCCTTAACTCTTCTATATTGTTAAATCGCTATCCTTTCATGCCCCTCTTCATTCTGGTAAACAAAAAGAAGTCACACAAAATGAAGTTAGGTGAGTAACAAACATGAGGCAAGAAAGGCACGCTGCTTTTTGCCCAAAATTGGCACACTGAAATGTTTGTGTCTCCCATCTGCCACAAACCAGGCCTTACTTTTTCGCACAGTTATGCAATCTTTTTAGAACCTCTAAATAGAAAGTTTGACTAACAGTCTGACACGGTGGAATGAACTCCAAATGTGCTATCCCCCTCACATCAAAACAAAACAAAACAAACAAAACAAGAGCATATATTATCTTGATTTCATCTGACAAGGTTTTTTGGGCGGAGATGATCATGGTGTCCTCTACTGTCTTAATTGATGTATGCTTTCAGGGTGATAAAAATAACACCATATGGCTGAGCCCTGGTAGCGTAGTGATTGTGTGCAGGACTGTGGCCCACTGGGTTGGAGGTCCAATTCCAGCTCACAGGAGCAAAGGCTGGGCCTCCTACTCCCACCACCAGAGGGCAGTGATGCCTAAAAAAACTAAAAAAAATAGCACCATATCTCACCACCAATAAGGACCTTGGGGGGAAAGTCATCTCCAAATCTTCCATTAAAATTGGATGAACTAAGCTTCAAGATAGACCAGATGACTTCCTCATCTCCTCAATGGTTCATTGTTGGTGCATGGATTTTTTTTTGACATTTTTGTTCATTCAGGAAGTTGATGGACGTCCCGGACTAGTTTGCCATCAATCAGCATTTAATCTTTTCTGAAATGAGAATATACTTGAGTTTTTACCCATAACACTGTCCTTGCAAGCTGTGTTCAACATCAAAAGAGTTTCTGTGGCATTTTTCCTGCACAGGAACAAAATTTTACTGCACATACTGTTCTCTTAAATCAGCTATCACAAAAAATGAAGTTCAAGCAAAATTGCATTTACAAAAAGTCCACTGAAACCAGAGAGAACCTTCCCAGGCAACGCCACTGGATGCACTAACTCAGAATGAGTTTCTTAATGCTTGCCAAGTAGGAAAATGTGTACTGCCAAAAAGCTCAGCTCCACCTAGTCTAATTCCACATTTTAAAAAATGTCTTCAACTCTCTCAATATGTCCTCCCATTCAACTTCATCCCATCTTTGCTTAGGACAGTCTGAGATATAGTATAATAACCCTGTAACTTCCATAACTAATTCTGAGAAGAAAGATGCAGGAAATTGCAAACCTTCATCAACTGGAACTATCAAAAACAAACAGAACAATTGAAACTATGCTGAATTTTGTTTTTGTTTCTTACCATGTACATCAAGTACTGTCACAAATTGAATTGTGTCCACGCTCTTAAAATATGTGCCAACTTAATTAGACCATAATTTTCAAGATTGTGAGGTTGTCTTCCATTTTATGATCTGATTTAATTATCCTCCATTTAGATTCTAATCTCTCTATATATTATGAAGGCAAGATCAGTGTGGGGTATATGAGTTTCTTGAGTCAAGTTGTAACTCAAGTTCCATTCTTACTTAAGTCATGTCCTCCTTGTTTGAGTCACAACTTTTATCTTACAAGAGATAAAAGGAAGGATCAGTGAACAGAGAGGATAGTGACCTCAATAGCAGAAAAAAGTACCAGGAGTAAAATGCATCATTTGGATCTAGGGTTCTTGTGCTGAAAACCCTCGATATCCAGTGGAAGATAGATATGAAGACACATGGAGAACTCCAAAGAACACTGCTGAAAGAAGACAAAGGAGTTCCACCAGACCCAGTAAAGAAAGTCTCCATGAGCCATCACCCCAAATTTAATCTTAGAGCTTCTTAAACGATGAGACAGTAGATTTCTGTTTGTTGATACAAACTGTTTATATTTTTGTTTACAGCAGCATATAGAATATAAATAGTGTAAAGCTTTAATTCAGTTTTATAAAACAAGCACTTGGATGATTTTATTTTATTCTAAAAAAAACACTAAAAGGTTGTGTTAGTTACATAATTTCATGTCGATTTAAAGATATATCAAAGTGCAGGGGTGGATTAGCCTGCTAATCAGGCCATAGCCTGATGGGAACTCCCAGTGGCCATGGCCTTCTCATAAGGAGAGTCCTTGGTACCTCCCCTTCTCTCTCCGCCTTTACTTTCCTGGTAGTTGAACATGATGACTGACACAGTCCAGTGATATGTCTACAACTGTGCATCCACAGAACTGTGCACCCACCATCTGTAATTTTCCTGCATTCTGCATCATAGCTTGAGATTTCATGAGTCAGAAGAGAGACTTATGGACTCGTATCAGTCTTAGGGACTTGAGTTGTCCTGGGCTGGAATATTTTTCTTGATGCAAAGAAAAAAAATACATATATATAAGAATATATATAAGAATATATTTGATTCTTTAATCAATGCAGCCTGACACACAGGTGGTTTATTAGAATTATTCAAGATAGGGAGTTAAACAAGGATATTTCAATATTGGCTACACGTTCCCACCCTCACTTGTCTTCAGCCTATTGTACTGTGGTGGCTTGTGTATTGCTGTGATAGTGGAAGCCATGGAAAATGCCATGGTCTACCAGAAAGACAACCAAGTCTTGTACTGGAGGAACTATAGCCAGAGGGCTACTTAGAAGCTAGGATGGTAAGACTTTGTCTCACATTCTCACATAATTTGGACTTGTTAAATGATCAGACCAGGTCAGGAAGAATGATGCCATGGAAGGTGAAGCAGAAGATAAGCAACACAAAAAGAAGGCTCTCCGTGAGATGAGCTGAGGCTACAACAGTGGGCTCAAACATAATCAGAGTGATGAGAATGGCCGGCACCGGACATCCTTTCATTCTGCTGTACGTAGGATCACAAGGAACCAGAACTCACAGGAGGGTGGGGTCGGGACCTTTTCAAACACCAGGCTTGCAAAGGCAAATAAGGGAGGGCATAGTAAGCCATAACCAGCTTTGATGAATCTGGGCAACTTTGCTCTCACCGGTCAAAAGACCTTGATAAGCAAAAAAAAAAAAAAAAAACACTTAACAAATACAGAACCACTACACGTGTCCTCCTAAGATTAATGAACTACAAGGCTCACCAGGTGGCTCTATTTCCAGGGAACCACTGCAGGGGTGGTGCGCCTAAAGTAGCATAAAGTGCCAGGCAGAAATCAGCAGCAAAAACTTCAGAGTCGTCTCTGCAGAGACACTGTGTGCTAAGCCAGAGCACAGAGTGCTCCTGCAGAGACTGCTTCCCGGGCTGCTCCCAGCTGAGTGGACAGTAAGTAACGTAATGATTCATTAAAAGCAGACACACGAAGGAGACACTCAAACTATTCTTTAGGGACATGTGGAAAGAATGGATTTATCTGGAAGAGAATGCAATTACATTTTTAAAAAATGTGTCAGGCCAAATTTCAACTGATCAAAGGATTTTTGAATATATCACTCGATATATGTATATTTGTGCATACAAAAAGCAATAAAATATATGCTGCAACTTATTTCCTTTAACGTTTCAAATGTTTTTCTTAAAACAAGCTTTTATCAGAAATACCCATAGCATAAAAGTCCTTGGAAATTCAGGGCATCACAATTCTTTTTATTTCCATTTTTACTTCAAAACAGGAAAAGTCTCCATTGGGCATCCCAGGACACAGACACTTTTCTCAGAGTTTAAGCTACAGAAAGTGGATTCCTTGAAAACAGGGCTTCTAACCAGTTCATTCTGGGTTGGGTTGCCACCCTGCCAGGATTTTGCATTTCCACCTGTGATAGGTGGTTTGTTGTGTCTACATGGCCAAAGAACACATGTGAGATTAATTGAAAGGCAGAAATATAAATGGCTTGGTGATCCTTGCCTTTCTCTCTCTTTCTCTTGGGTCTTCAAACCTGTGTGCAGTTGCTGTCTTACTTGTTCTGTGCCATGATTTTCAAGCCACACTCCCCATGGGACACCTAATCCATGGGCTGTTTCACTGTTCAAATTGAGGTTCCTTCAAGCCCTGCTTCGCCATGCTAATGGGATATACATCTCTTGAGCTACAGACAGTTGGACTTTGTCATGTGGCTGATTGTTGGTGACTTGCCTTGCTGTTTACTGCCTGTGGTCAGATAGTCTGAATTGCTCTACAGAGGATGACCTGGTGCCAGCTATCATGAAATAGCTGATACAGATAGCTGTATCAGCTATCTCATGAAAGTGAGTTGCACCAAGTCATTCCTACTGCCTTACAGATTAACTGTTTATTTCTTATGTTAGATACCTTTCTATCTGTATAAGTATATATGTATAATTATCATTGTCCTGGTTTTGTTTCTCTAGAGAACTCTAACACAATTGTTACCAAGAGTGCTTCTAGGGAAATAAAAATCATAACTATGGATTTCTTAAATTGTCTATCCAGTCTGATCACTCACAACAGCACTGATGATGCTATTTTTATACCTAAAAGCATGGACAACTTGGCCACACTTACAAATCCATGGAGTGAAATAGCAAAGGTAATATCTAAAATAGCACCACCGGTAGATGGAGTGCTATTAAAGGAGAGGCTCTGGGTGATTGCATGTTTGATATTTGTCAGCAGTTTTGTCAGGATGACAAGTATAGAGAAGCTGGTTGACTGATCCTCCTTACAATCGTGAGTGTGATTAAGGAGATGGATGGTTCCCGGGACTCAGATGCCCACTTACAGACTTAAAAGCTTCTTTCTGCCTGTGCTACAAAGGGGACTCTTTTCACGTCTAGCAATAGAGCTGATATTGATGAGATCAGGTCCAGAGTCTCATTATGCAAGTGGCTGAATTACCAAGTCAGCTGCATGGCAGATTGAGAGAAGGGTCTGATGCCAAAGTGGCAACATTGATAGAAAAAAATTGGGACCCTGACACGTGGGATGGGAACATATGGGCTGATGATGGAGAAGAGGAGGATATGGAGACCCTAGAAACAATTGAGTCAGCCCAGTCAATAGAGACACCCCTCCCAGCTGAAAGTATTAATCCACTATCAGCAAAACAACCCACACCTGAGCAGATTAACCAAATGATTCAAGGTGAAATGCCAAGTGGTGCTGCATCTGTAGCATTGACTGAGGGAGATGCCGTACAAGACAGTGCTGAGAACACGCAGGAAACACCCTCACCATTCATTATTTCCTCTAGACCTGTCACTAAAATTAAGGCTCAGAAAGCTCCTAGAGGTGAGATTGAGGTGATATAATGAGCATGCTATACTCACAAGTAGCTGTTTGAGCTTTCAAATACGTACAAGCAGAAGCCTGGAGAATATCCCCTGGAATGGTTACTGAAGGTGTGGGATACTGATGCAAGAAATGTCATATTAGACCAAATGAAAAGCAGGTATCATATATTTCACATAATGAGCAATAGTAAATTATTATAAAAGTTAATTATTATTAATAATTAAGAAAGATTTACAAAGATTTGTACCATATCATTTCCTGGTAAAGTGATCATTTTTCCCTAAATGATGCTTCCTTTTTTTTTTTTTTTGCTTCTATGTCCTTGAGAAAAGAGATTAATTAGATTAATTACTTGAGTGCAATTAATCACCAGAACTTAACATGTCCCCTATTTAGTCATAAATAATGTCTTGTGCCTGCCTTACCAAAATCTCCTTCCAGGAAAACTCTAGTAGAATTTTGAAAGTATATATCAAAATTAATTGTGTTCTTTCCATCTCTGTACACAAATGCTTTCTAATAAATCAGCACATAAAGTGAGACATTTAGAGTTCACAGTTCTTTATTTTACAATATAATAAAGTAAGTTAAAATTGAGCTACGCATTAACACACTTTGTATTGTGCTGCTTTTTCTCCATTATCATCCCCATCCTGGCCAAATACTCAGAAGAATAAATCCAAACCATTCCCTAATTAAACTGCTTGACCTTTATTTGCTGGAAAAGATGTGTGTGTGTGTGTGTGCCAGTTTTTTAATCTCTAAGTTCATTATTTTTATTTCCCTGCTCTCAACCAAATACATTTTTCAGTTCTACTTTCTCATTTGGCAATACCAGGCAAGTGTTGGACTATTAAGCATGGGGTACTTGGTTCAAACCTACCAGTAGCTCTGTGGTAGAAAGAAAACTGGATCTTGTGAGGATTTATAGTCTCAGAAACCTCATATAGGTCATTTTACTTGGAATAGACTTGATGGTAGTATGTGGGGTTTACTTTCTCATCATATTTTTAGCTAGTTATTTTAGTTGATTCTCCTGGTATAGCAGAATGGAACAAGACCCCAGAAAATGGAGAAGAAAATGCACTGCACTTTTAATTGTGTATAAATTACTACCTCCATTCCCATGAGACTAAGGGGGGGAATTTTTAAAGGTAGTAAAGATAGTGGCAGAATATGATTATTGCATGTTTTGATAAGGAGCCAATAGGTAGACCCCAATGAAAGGGAGGAAAAATGGGAAACAGGATTCAAAGACATATAAAAACCAGGCTTCTTGGAGTGATTGAGACTGAGGGAATCCACCAATCTCATGTCGAAAAATAATCTTAAAACCTTGATTCAAAACAATCCCATATTGATACTCACCCTCATATAGAGATCACTAAAGAGATGGGTGATATATGGTGAATAAACTAGCTTGACTCTGGCTATGTTTGAAATATTTCAGGATGAAAGGAAAATGTGCCTAATTTGAAGGAAATTAACACTACTATATAGTAATAGTTAATTTTTAAAAATAGAACCCAAATCAAATAGTTTGTTTTTTGCAGTCTGAAGTAAATCCAGAGTTAAGATCTTATATTTGCTTTGCAGCTTCACATGTCAAGATTACTCAGATAGTTTTGGTTAGGGATGTTTAGTAATTTTTTATTACTAAATAAAGCAAGTGGAAGCACAATAAGCAACCTATAAGTTTTTTAAAGTGTGAGGGAAACATTTTTATAGTTTATTTATCAAAGTTTTCTCTGGCATATCGGGTGCATATATAAAGACAAATCATGAAATAACTGTAAAGAGTCCAGAAAAATTCAAAAGGCTAAACATACATACCAGTGTTCACATAGCTCAGGACCTCAAGAGCACTCTGGGAAAACTGAATGAGGGGATAAAGATGGAGCATTCAAAGGAAGACAGAGACAAAGCGACCTGAGATAAAACGGCTCCTGTGTCCCAGTGAAGAACTGAAGTATTTGCTGAGCTGATAGAGATTGACATGCAAATCAAAGTATGACTCACTAACAGATCCAATGTGGTGCTTGTTGATAAGTTACATTAAGTTGGTTCCAATCTACAGCTATTTGATGAGCAACAGAATGAAACACTGCCGGGTCCTGTACTATCATCACAATTGTGCTTGAATCTCTTGTTGCAGTCACTGTGTCAATCCAGCTAGTTCAAGAGGGTCTTCCTCATTTTTCCTGCCCCTCTACTTTACCAAACATGACATCTTCTTTAGGGACTGGTCTTTCATGACAACATATCTAAAATATGTAGGATAAAGTCTTGGAATCTTTGTCTCTAAAGAGCACTCTGGCTATACTTCTTCTAAGAGAGTTATGCTTGATTTTTAGCAATCTATGTTACTTTCAATATTCTTCTCCAGCACCACAGTTCAAATGCATCATATTCTATTCTGGACTTCTGTATTCAATGTCCAAATTTAACACATACATGCAGTAATGGCACCCCCTAGTCCTCAAAGTAGCATTCTTGCTTTTCAGATTTTCCCAATGAAACATGCCTTTTGATCTCTTGACCACTGCTTCCATGAACATTGATTGTGGATTCAAACAAGAACATTTTTTTGGCAATTTCAATCTTTTCTCCAGTAATCATGATAGCACCTAATAGTTCAGTTGTGAGGAAGTTGGTCTTTTTACATTGAGTTGTAATAAATGCTGAAATTCTTAATCTTCAAGGGTTTAAAGTCTTCTACACTTTCAGCAAGCTAGGCTGTGTCATCTGCATATCTCAGGTTAATAAGCCTTCTTAGTGGGACAGACAACAGAAAAGTGGGTGAAGGGAGACAGTAAACAATGTAAGATATAAAAATAGTAATTTTAAGGGTTCATGAAGGAGGGAGGATGGGGGAGAGTGGGAAAAATGAGGAGCTGATATCAAGGGATCAAGAAGAAATACTTTGAAGATGATGGCAACTTATGTACAAATGTGCTTGACACAATAGATGAATATAGGAATTGTGATAAGAGATATGAGAGCCCCCAGTAAAATATTTAACAAAAAAATAAGCCTTTCTTCAAGCCTGATGTTGCATTCTTCTTAATATGATCCAGTTTCTCTGATTATTTGTTCAATATACAGATTGAATAATGTGGTGAGATAATACAACCCTGTCATACATCTTCCGTGATTTTAAACCATTCATGCAGTACGCCTTGTTCTCTTCACACAATTGCTTCTTGATCCATGTATCAGTTCTGAAGGAGCACAATGAAGTGTTCTAGAATTCCCATTCTTTTAAAGGTTATCCATAGTTTGTTATGATCTACATAATTGAATGACTTGGAAAAGTCAAACACAAGGAAGCATATTTCTGTATTATCTGATTTCAGCCAAGAGCCATTTGATGCCAGCAGTGATATCTGTTTTTCTACATACCTTATAAACCTGGCCAAAAAAGCTCCCTGTCGAGGTACGTTTGTCAGATGATCTTGAGAAAAATTTTACTTTCATGGGATATATAAAAGTGATACTGTTATATAATTTGAGCATGTTGTTGGGTCACCTTTCTTTTACGTGAGTACAAATATTGATTTCTTCCAGTCAATTGGCCATGCAGGTGTCTTTCAAATTTCCTGACATGAATGGGTGAGTGATTTCTGTGCTCCCTCAGCATGTTGAAATACGTCAATTAGTAGTCCATCAATTCGAAATGGTTAAATGTTGACTAGTTCTTTTTGGTCTGGTGATCCTGTATTAGTTCCATTTTTTTCATGTTTCTGGAATAATTCAATATTTCATAGAATTCATATTGCAACTTGAGATGACTTTTTTTCTTGAGT
>PVJH01002367.1:0-171140 GCA_004026705.1 Nesogale talazaci | reverse complement strand
AACACTCACTTCCCTGTTGTCCATGCCCCAGAGAGGAGGCTACGTGTAGATCCCTGAAGTTGGCTCTCCCTCTCCATTCCTCCATCCCTCCACCCTCCTGGTATTACCACTCCCATCACTAGTCTTGATGGATCATCTATTCTAAGTTTCCCATGTTTCCAACTTCACTGTACATCTCCTGGTCTAGCTGGATTTATGTGGTAGAATTGGGGTCATGATAGTGGGTGGGAGGCAGCAGGGAACTAGAGGAAGGTTGCATATTTCATAGCTCCTACCTGTATCTTAACTGACTCATCTCCTCCTTGTAATCCCTCTGCAAAAGATGTCACCTCACCTATTGATGGGCTTTGGGTCCCCAATCTGTACTTCCCCTCATTAATAATAATATAATTTTAGCTCATTGATGCCTGACACCGGATCCCTTCACCACCTCATGATCACACAGACTGGTGTGCTTCTTCCGTGTGGGCTTTATTGCTTCTGAGCTGAATGGCCGCTTGTTTACTCAAGCCTTTAAGTCCCCAGACGCTATATCTTTTGGTAGCCGGGCACCATCAGCTTTCTTCACCACATTTGCATATGCACACATTTGTCCTCAGGGATCATATCAGGAAAGATGAAGCATCTGGGGACTTAAAGGCTTGAAAGTAAACAAGGAGCCATCTAGCTCAGAAGCAACAAAGCCCACATGGAAGAAGCACACTAGCATGTGGAATCATGAGGTGTCAAAGGGATGAGATATCAGGCTTCAAGAACTCAAAAGCATAACTTTGCATGCTCACTTTCCTGATATGATCCCTGAGGAAACTGAAGATTTTTATCAACATCCTCAGTCTGAAATGCATCAGACATGCAATCCCAATGCATTGATAATACCTGTTGGTTCAAATGTGAGAGGTGTCAACTAAGACGAAGGAGCAGTAGTTGAAAAACAATGAATAATGTTGTTATGATAGAATTTCACAAGACCAACAGTTGGCACACACCTTTTTCAATATCACTGCCTTGGATGTCGGTTGATTAAATATGCTAGATTCAAATAGAGTCATTTTTTGGACAGAAAGTATGTTATCTGTTTTTGTTAGGTGTCATCAAGTCAGTTCTGACCCACAGAGATCTTATGCACAACAGAAGGAAACATTGCCCTGTCCTGTGCTGTCCTCAAAATTGTTCCTATGCTTGAGCCACTGTTCCAATCCATCTCCTTGAGCGCCTTCTTCTTTTCTGCCCTAGGAATTTACCAAACATTATGTCGTTCTCCAGGGACTAGTCTCTCCTGAAAACAAGTCCAAAGTCTGTGAGAAGTCTCACCGTGCTTGCAATACTTCTTTCAAAATAGATTTGCCTGTCTTTTTGACAGTCTGTCTTACTTCCAATATCCTTCACCAGCACCATAATTCAAGGGCATCCACTGTCCTTTGTTCTTCTTTATTCGATGTCTAACTTCCACATGAATATGAGACAAGTAAAAATACTGTGAGTGAGGTTATGTGTCTCTGAGTCCTCAAAGTAGCCTGCTAACTTTTTAGCCCAAGGAGATGCCATGTGGCAAATTTACCTAATGCAGCACATGTTGTGATCTCTTGATGGCAGCTTCCATTGAGCATTGATTTTATATCAATTGTAGAAAATCCTTGACAACTTCAACCAGAAATGAGGGAGAGGTTCCTGGTCACCAGTCAGAACAAGGACAGGGGCCAACTGTGGAACAGACCACAAATTGCTTACAGGCAGGGAGGACTGAAGGCAAAAAAAAAATTAACACAGAGATGTTTCTGGGAACATCAGGAAATCCACTGCTTTCACACTTTCCTGCAAGAACAGGAAAGGCTGACACACAGAGAGAAAGGCCAGTTCCTGGAAGCCAGACAAAAGCCCAGAGGCAGGAATCAGTCAGTTTCATTGTGCCTGCTGTCCTACTTCTGAGTGTACATCCTTGACCCTGTCTGCCTGCTCACTTTTGCAAATAGAGATAACATGAATAAGCTGATGCACAGAGAATATGCAATGCTCTGAGAAGTGGTTCAAGAAATAACATGGTTTACAAACAAATCAAGGCCTTAAATTGGAAATTTTGACATGTGATTCGGTTCTTAGTTGAATATAACTACAGGCTGCCAAGCTAAGCTCACTGCTGTGGAGCCATCATAACACTCTGACACTCCGCAGGACTGTCCCTGTGGGTTTCTGAGACTGGACCTCTTTGTGGCTGTAGGAAATCCCTTTATATACTGTCTATGTAGGCTGCAGGTCTGTGCAAATATTCCAAGTTTAAATTTGCATGCTTATCCAACATTTCTTAGATATGCCTAATCAAAAAGCTCACAGTCCAAAAAATATCGGGAGTCACTTTAGGAAAAATTCTAATTTGGGAACTTTCTGGGAATCCCAATTTCTCATCTCAAAATCTTGACATCTGTTAGGCACTTGGAACCCCTGCTATCAACAGGATCTCCTAAATCCCTTTTAGCCTGGTGCCCTTAACTTTTTCTGTCAGTAAAAATGCCATCCCTCGGGAGTTACATTACTGAGCTGGCTAACCTCACAGTCCATTCTCTAACCCGGGGCTAAGCACACCCTACAGAAACACATGTCTGATTCCTCCAGGCCCTCATGTAAATCCTTTTCACGTCTATCCCTGGTGTCTCCAGCCTCGCCATGCCTCCCTACCCTACACCGCTCTCCGTCACCATCCTTGGCCACATATTGCTGTCAATCACTATTTCCTCACAGGCTTCTCTCCCATAAATTGTTTCTCCATTAAACAACCTCACAGCATCAGAGCTGGCATTGCTGATGCTTTCATTATTTGATGCACATCGGTCTCCTCTACAAGGGCAGGGATAGTCGTTCGTTTTGCTCATCGTGTGATGTGCGTTAATTGCCAAGAAATTAACCAGTACGTTTTTTTAATATCCACTTGTGGTTGAGTTAATGCATGGGTCAATTAATGAGAATGGATTCTCAAGGGCTATTCTGCTCTGATTGGACAGACAGTGTCACCAAACCTGTTCCCATAAAATCAAGTACCATTAGCACTCTTCAGGGATTTACAGTGTCACTCATACCCCTGGCAAAATAAAAATTCTTTCCCAGAATCCCCATGATCCAAAGTGGCTTTCCCTTCTGGGCTGGCATCCATAGACACTGTCATTGGTCAATAATGCTTTTATCCACGAAAGCAGCCAAGTGGACTCATGATTCCAAAATTGCCAAGCAGAACATGAAGAGACTGTATAACTAACTTGGGGTTTCTTACCTTCTGAAAACTCCTTGAATTATATGAGGGATACAGAAGCGCATGCAAACACACCATCCTCCCCTGTTGCAAGATTGCTGTGAAAAGTCAATGAGATCATTCACATAAAAATGTTCCGTAAAGCACAAAACTTCACACAAAAGGAGTGGCACCCTTACTCAATCGGCATGCCTCCACTTTGCAGTTTGCTTCCACACCTCGGTGTACAGCCCAGGACCTGGTAGACTTGAGTTTACCTAAAAGGATCTTGTTCTCTCTGGGAACACCATCTTGTCTGGTTTTCTCTCCCCTACTCTGGGTGCTCCTACATTCTGGTGCCTAACTGCCTTAATCAAGGAAAAAATGAATTTAGAATGAAAAATGCGCCTCATTTTGAATTTTGATTTGCAGTGTTGACTTTTTTTTATCAGGGGCCAGTCTCTTTACATCCCAGAGCCTTGGTTTCTACAACTGTAAAATGTGATGCTGATGTCTCCTGAACAGGGATGTTTCTGAGGACTGCATCAAGCTGCAAGTTCAAAGTGGCTGCCTTATTATCTAGTGAGTAAGAAGACTTTCACTGGCTTCCTTCATGTCTATCTCTGAGTGACCTCAACTAATTAATAAGCTCATCTTGTTATTAGTCAACAGGGAGGAAAACAAAAACTGATTATCCTAGGTAAGAAGAAAGGTGGGACTGTCCGATTGGGTCAGTTAGCTATTAGTCCTTTCCTTCATAATGCAAAGATTGAGAGATTTAGTCACACAGGCACCTCCTGGTCTCCCTCAGTGACCACCAAAACCTCTTCAAAGCTGGGAGGCTGGTAAGACGCAAGGAAAGGAGTTGACCTACCAAACACCAATGTTTATCTGAAAGGAAGTCCTAGAAGCCTGCTAACTTTCCATGTCTCAAAACTTTGACTGGTCTGCACTGCCACCACCTGGGACCTGAGAAGGTCACCACACAATGTGGAAACCATGTCACAAACAATCTGGAGATCAGCTGATGGCTCCAGATCACTTATCCATTCAATCACTTATCCATTCAACCTGAACTTTTAGCTCAGAACAGGGGCAGCCCTGTCCTTCTGTGTCTGAGCTAAATTGTTATGCAGGTGTGTGCATTGGGATGGGCAATCTAAGGACCTTCCCCAATCTAGCATCCTGCTGTTCAATGATCCTAGACTGTACCCATGGAAACACGTCGTATGGTCAATGAGCTTGTTCTTAAATCAAAATCATTCTTACAATGTTTGCAGTCTCCTTCAGCAACCCCTGTCCTATAGACAGAGAATGAAAAAGTTTGCACACTTAATAGGTCCAGAAGCACCTTCCCTCTGGTTTCTGATTTCTTGTTTCCAACCTCGCTGAGGTCCCCAGCCTCAGCTCTGTGACCACGAGCTGGCAGCACAGCAGATGCCAGACTGTGCTTTTAGGCTGTACCCTCCATTGCTCCAGCTCCAACATCTCTTTAGCTCACAGGAGGTGAGGTCAAAGCATGCTCTGCATGGGGAAGCTGTTGCACAAGGACCTCTTTCAATGAGTCATTCGCAAAAGGAGACCAGGGCTATAAAGGAAAAATGCAAGATAAAGGTTTTCATTCCAAAAGAAGCAAGTTTTGGTGATTGCAAAGTGTGGGTAGGAAAGGGGGTGGGGAGAGAAACAACAAGGTAGAGAGCAGACACGTGTTAACTCCGGTGAAGAGGGAAGATAATTTCACAAGAGAGAGAGAGAGAGAGAGAGAGTTGTTAAATACAAAGAGGATGATCTGAAAATTAAACCACCTCCCCATCCAAAAAAAGAGATGAGGAGAGCCCATACTTCGTGGAACAAAGTCAACTTAGGCAAGAAAGTGACATAAATTCAACAAGTCTATGATGCTGTGCCAAGTCCCCAAGCATGTGCACTTTTTTAATACACGTGGTTATACTGCCCTCCTGTGGTTATGAGCTCTGCTGCTCATAGAAAGGTTGACGGGGGGAACCAACCAGTCTATGTGTGGGAGAGCAAATGTGGCAATCCATTTCCATACAGATGTCAAGCTTTGAACATTCTTTTAAGCAGTTGTATTATCTTCTAAAGCGTTGCTATGAGCCAGAATATACTCCATTTTAGTAGGCTGAAGTTCCTCCGTATTTTAAGGGATTGATCAACCTAAATAACCTTCCTCACCATTGATCATAGATCGGTCACAGATCTCTCTCTCTCTCTCTCTCTCTCTCTCTCTCTCTCTCTCTCTCTCACACACACACACACACACACACACACACACAACTAGACCCTAATGAAAAAATGACTGCAGAGAATCTAGTGAACACCATCAATCCTTTCCATAGGTGAGGAAGAGAAGACCAGAGAGAAAGGATTTGCTCTCCCTGTCGGTAGTAATAATTCCAAACTCAAAACGCATTGCCAATGAGACCATTCTGAGTCACACGGACCCTTCAGGGACAGGTGGACAGGACAGAACTGCCGCTATACCAGTGGTTCTCAACCTGTGTGTCTGGACCCTTTTGGGGGCTCAAACAACCCTTGTACAGGGGTCGCCGGAATTGTAACAGTAGCAAAATTACAGTTATGAAGTAGAAATGGAAATAATGATATGGTTGGGGATTACCACAACATGAGGAACTGTATTAAAGGATCACAGCATTATGAAGGTTGAGAACCACTGATCTATGCATTTCTAAGGATGTACCCCTTTAAAAGAGTGGAAAGCCTCTTCTTTCTCCTGTGGAGTGACTGCTGGTTTCTAACTGCTGACCTTGTGATTAGCAGCCCTGCTCCTAATCTACGACACCACCATGATGTTAGGCAATAGAGAGGGCACCCATGAGCAAACAACCGCCCCAAAGCCATCAAGTTCATTGCAACTCATAAAGACCTCCTACAGGGTTTCTGAAAATGTAAGCTTTTATAGGAGCAAACAGATTCCTCCTGTGGAGTGGCTGATGGAATAGAACTTTCAGCCTTGGAGTCAGCTGTCCCAAGGCGAAGGCTAAATCACCTCCACTTCGTCACTCATTCATGGGCTGCCTATGCTAATTTTATTGTGTTCTTTTAGGGAAAACCAAGTATAGTCTTTGGACTATCCGTTCACTCCATCCCCTCACATCCATCTTTTTCATGGCTACCCGTTGCTTCTCGGCAACCACAGAACCTTCAATGCCATTGTATCAATTCTGATTGCTAGCAATCCTATAGGACAGCGGAGAGCTGGCCCATGGGCTTCCAGGACTGAAAGTCTTTCCAGCATTAGAAAGCCCCATCTTTCTGCCATAGAAGGGCTGGTGGGTTCTAACTGCTGTGTCACCAGGTCTCCAGCTTTCCTGAAGATGTCTTGCTCTGAGGTCCTGATGGCAGGAAGTGCTAGCTCTCAAGGTTGTGAATTCACTAGGCTCCTACACTCCTTGATATTTTCTATTAGAAGGGGGAAAATGAACTTTCCTTACTCACCACAGCGGCACACGCTTCCCCCACAGGTATGAAATCCACATATGTTGAATAGATCAATACATTGATGGGTGGCAGGATGATTTTCTGAAGTAATATGTCATTGTTGCTAGTTGTCGTTGAGTTCTCTGTGCACCCCTACCTTCTTCACTGTGATTTTCCATTACCATTAACCTCTTTTTTCCCTAGCTCATAGCCCTCTACTAAATATGAATAGATTTTGGTCTCCAGACCTTAGTCTTTTCTTGTCTGTTTATACATAGAAGGTCATATAATACTTGTCATTTTGTGATTGATTTAAGTCACTCAGCGTGCTGTCTTCAAGATCCATCCATATTATATATATATATCCTGCTTCACTCACTGGTTGAGTATGATTCTGTTGTTTGGACAAACATGCACCGCACTGTGTTATCCAGTTATCTATTGATGCACATTTAAACTGTTTCCAGATTATGATTACTGGTGCAAGGAACACTGGTGTACAAGTGTCTTTTTGAACCTCTGTTTTCAAGTTTGGGGAGTAGATTTCTAGGAGTGTAATTGCTGGGTCAAATGTGTTTTTAGTGTCCTGAGGAATTTCCACAATAGCTGTACCATTTTGCATTCCCAAGAGCAATGAATACATTTCTCCACCCTCACCAAGAGGTCTTACTCTCTATATTTTATTTTGTTTTACTTTGATCTTAGTCATTCTAATAGGAATGAAATGGTATCTTTCTGGATGACTAGTGATGTTCAGCATCTTTTCATGGGACTGGTGATTATTTGGATGCTCCCATCAGTGACATATCTATTCAAGTCCTTATCAAGTTGTCAATTATATATGTATATATATATATACACACACACACACACATATACACACATGTAAGTCATTGAGTCATCTTATTGGGTGTATGCTTTTGTCTGTAACTTGAATTTTTTCACTTTTTTGTCCACTTCTTAGTTTTTGGGTTTTTTTAGTGTTTTAGGCATCACTGCCCTCTGGTGGTGGGAGCAGGAGGCCCAGCATTTGCTCCTGTGAACTGGAATTGAACCTCCATCCCAGTGGGCCGCAGTCCCGTGCACAACCACTACGCCACCGGGGCTCAGCCTTGTCCACTTCTTTTATAAACATTTTTTCATTTTTTATGAAGGGCCATAAATTTATTTTTTTCTTTTACTATTTGTGCTGTTATTTAACAATAAATCATTATTAAAAGCAACATTTGGTAACATTGTTCATGCCTTTTAGGCCACTATTCCATGTGAATTTGAATTTTGTGTAAGGTGTGAGATGGATTCTGTTTCTTTTGTTCTGCATGGGAAAACCCAATTTCCCAACATCATTTATTGAAGTCACTCTTCTTTCCCCATTCAAAGGCATTAGTGTCCTTCTCAAACTTTGGTTGTGCATAAATGGGTGAGCTTAATTGTAGACTCTGAGTTCTAATCCATTGGTTACATGTCTATTGTCATATCAGTGATAGGTGACAGATGGGTTATGTTATTGTAGTTGTGTGACATATTTTAAAAGCAGAATGTTTGAACCCTCTTATTCTGTTCTTTTCTTTCAAGATGGCTTTGGCTATTTGAGAATGTTCTTGTAAGTGAACTTGTTTCTCTTATTGACCTTTAGATTTCTCATTGCCTGTGTATCAAAATTCAACTGATTTTTCATTCGCTGACCTTCCACCATGAAACATTATTAAATCCCTCTATTAGCTGTAGACGTTTTCTTTTGTCCCTCTGACCTTTTCTACATACAGGATCATATCATTCATTAATAGAGATTTTTTTTTTCCTTTCTCCAGACGAACCCCTCTGCTATCTCATCAATCCCATTTGTAGCCGCCCTGTAGATCACAGTAGAACTGTGGTTGTGGGCTTCTGAGAGTATAACTTTCTGGAACTGTAGAAAGTCTCATCTTTCTTCTAGAGAGTGACTGGTGATTTTCTAATTTCTAGCCAGAACCTTGTTAGCAGGTCAATGCCTAGCCCACGATGCCACCAGTCTCCTTTCACAGTCTATGTACCTTTTATTTCCACTTCTTGTCTTGTTGTGCTGGCTGAGATTTCCAGAAGAGTACTGAATAGAAGTGGTAAGAATGGGCACCCTCGTCTTGCTTCTCGTTTCAAGGAGAAAGCCCTCAGTTTTTTTCCAAAAAGTATAATGTCTCCTCTTGGCTTGTCATATGTGCCCTGGGTCATATTGAGTCATTTGCTTTCTCTTCCAAGCTTCTTGACATCAAGAAGGATGTCAGATTTTATCAACTGTTGTTTCTGCCTTGTGATAGATGGATCCCTTAATATCCACTTGAATGAGAGTGTAGCAGTGAAGTCCAACTGATCGATTATGTGACAGATTAACAGTACCTCCAGGAGTGATCTTATAAGGAAGAAACTGGGACCTCTCCTCACTTTGCCTCCTCACTAGAACTTCATTGGGAATGTGTCTCTCTCCAGGATCTTAGACCCATGAAACTCTGTGCCCACCAGCCTGTGGTCTCTCCAGCTTCCTGCTTCACCTTTCTATGCCATTGACCATCAGCTATATGAGTCTTAAGGGGGATATATGGGCTAGTATAGAACTATGGACTTTAATTGGACTGTGCTGGGTTGCCTTTCTGAGATCAGATTACTTCTTGACATAATGTCCTTAGACATGGGTGAGTGTCACTGATTTTGATTCTAAACAACCCTGAGCATGGGTTAATCATGTAGTTCTATTCCTTTGGTCTAATAAGTGTGTTCACTTTTTGATTATTTATCAAGATGTTCACTTTTCTTCTAAACATTGGCAGTATGGAAAAGTTGGACATAAAGTGATGCCATCAGTCTCTGTAGGACAAATTACAATTTTCATTAACATTCAAAAATATTCTTATATCCTTTGCTCCAGGAATGTCACTTCAATTATGTGAACTGACAAAGTATGTTAGAGGTAGGTAAAAAGTATTTAGCTACAGAAATAATGTGTGATGGCCTGCTGAAGATACAAAAATTAACTCATTGGTATTTTAGGTGTCAACTTATTGATTTCAACTTATTGTGAGCACATGTAATAGAGATTCTTGGATGTAATATTTATAAAAACAGAGCATCAATATCTATCCTGAATAATCCTGGGTCCATTTGAACTGCCAACTTTTCAACTAATGTCAAATATATAACTTTGTGTTACCAGGACTCCTTAGAAATTACCTTTGTGTCAAGCAAAGAGTGGCTTCATAAATTATGATATTGTTCAAAATAGGACAGCAGAAGTGTAAAATGAAAAAAGTGAATATACTGACACATAAACTCATAAACAATTTATTGGGTCAAAAATTGCAAGATCACAGGTAATATCTTTAATAGGATTCTAATTATGTTAAATAATTTTTCATAGGACTTACATTAAATTAAAGTCATTGTTTATATGAAAATGGTAGCAATATGACCTGTTGCCATTGAGTCAACACTCACTCACATCTGCCATATAAGAATACAAATAACTTGCATTTTGGGGGTCAAAATTATCCTAATTTGTGTTTTTCTCTGGTGTCAACACATTACTTAGGCACATTTGCTGACTTCTAGTCCAGTGCTCTTTTCAGGGCTGGAAGCTGAGAATCCTCATAAAAGGGGTGCATATGAATGAGGGGAATTGTCGGGTGCGACCTATCTTCTGCTACATCGCAGTGAGGTAGATTCAATACACAGATGGATTATCTGCCTCTTCTCAAGCGGCCTTGTTCATCCTATCATCCAAAAGACCCTCTGGGTCTATGTCCATTAGTGACACTTTTTTCCCCCAAGAGAAATCCTGTTTTCTGGACTAGATTCCCATGGGAAGCAGCAATGGGTGGGCATGATGGAGGGAACTCTGAAGGTGATCTGGTGTGAATCTAATCACGGGATCCTGTCAAAGCAGCCACTTATGATTTTAAACTGCCTGGATTCTGCGTGGTGACATCACTCATGAATAAAACATGGCAAGTGCAGCTCAGACAGAGTGCCTGTGTTTGTTTTATCTCTGGGATTATTTGATTACCAAATAAAATCATCTCATAAATCAGATTATGCTGGTAAAGGCAGGGTTTGAACTTTGGAGGCAAAGATTCCCTTACATGGTGGTTTAAGAAGTTTCCTCTGCAGATTGAAAATTCTCTCCCTAAAAATAACTTATCCACTCTTCTCATAAAGATTTGTGCTGTCAACATCGAGTTGTCAACTTGCAATTTTATGTGTAGGGTTTCGGATGTGATTGTGCTGGATGCCACCAAAGATAACTTCCTACAGAGTTCATATCTGGATCAGGCATCTTGTTAAACATTTTGTATAGATGTCAAACCATTCAGTCTTCACCATCACCTTACAGAGGTTTAAGGGTAGACCTGGAGACCTGGATTCAAGTCTGAACCAATGCCAACAAGGAGCGCCTCCGTTGCCTATCAGCGGAAGCTTGTTTGTTGTTACGATACTGAGTAAGTTTCAGTAGCGCTGCCTAATAATCTAATTCCCCGAATCAGCCAATAAAAATGGCAGAACATCGCAGGAATTTCGTCCCTAATGGAACCGGGCAGTGTTTACATCCCTGGTAGGTGACGGCGTGATGAGTGGGAGCAGACTCAATGACGACTAACAAGAGGAATCCCTGGCAGCCCGATGTGACTGTTGGCCTGTTACAGGCACCAAGGCCATTCAACATAGCCTACAGTCAAATACCTGCGAAATCTTGACTCTGGTTAGGTAGGAACTTGTTCGAGAAGGAAAGTACTGATAAAGAGCGATAGGAAAGTCTACTCGGGCTGAGCCCTGGTGGCCTAGTGGTTGTGTGCGGGACTGTGGCCCACAGGGTTTACAGTTCAAATCCAGCAGCAGCTCGCCAGGAGCAAGGCTGGGCTTTCAACTCCCACCAGGCCAGTGATACCACAGACAGAAGAAAAAAGAAAAAGAAAAGTCTGTACTCTATCAAAGGTGAAGATGATTGAGACACAAACAAGGCAGGTCGTATGAGTTCCAATTCTCACTGGCTTCACTGTTTAACTTGAAAAGATAAAAGCATTCCAATTATTAGATCACATTAAAGCCCTAACCTTTCTGTTACTAATTCTATATTCTCTTTCCATTTCCCTCATCTACTGGTATTCCTTTCAATAATTTTTCTATTCTAATCTGGCATAATCTACACACCGTAAAGCAATGTGTTTAGGTGAGATGGCTGGGCTAGAGTTTCTTAGTCCAATAGGTTAGGGACACTGCATCTGGTCTTCCTTGGCGAGCCCCATCTTGCCTCGCAGCTCTCTCCCCAATGTGCACATTTGATGCTCTCCAGGGGATGATCGCTCTCCAAGTGACTGAAGTGGAAAAATCCAGAGAAGTCACACTGAGCCAATCTTAACGTTCCTAACGGTCGCCATTTTTAGAGTTATTTTTCTCCAAAAATTATCTCTTTCATGAAAGGGCAAAGAGAGTTCAGATGCCTTGCAGCACATCCCAAACTTTTCCCATTTTGAATAGTTGGCTTTTTGGAATTTCCAGATGTGATTCAGTGTGACTCTTCTTGCCTTCCCCTGTGACAGTTTGAGAAAGGCTATTGACAGCACCCAGAGTAGCCTCTGCTACCAGCCTCTTCCTTTAAAAGTGAAATTCACCAACCTAGGTCCTTGGAACACCTGGCAGAGTGGTTGGCACGTAGTACGTGATTAGAATATGCTTATCGAATACATTTCTCTGACTTTACCATTCCTGTTATTTAAGCATTTTTGAATTATGGCTTTGAATTATGTAGGGCAGCCTCCAAGCTTTAATAGAACTATAAAATAAGAATGATACAGGCGAGCAATTGCTTGTTATCGTATCATACCGCGGTGGCTTGTGTCTTGCTGTGATGCTTGGAAGCAATGTCACCGGCATTTCAAAGCCAGCAGGATCACCCAAGAGAAGCACATTTCAGCAGAGCTTCCAGAACGAGAACAGACTATGGAGAAGGAATATGCTTTCCACTTCTGAAGAAGTAGCCACTGAAAACCTTATGAATAGCGGTGAAACAGTGCCAGACACTGAAAAGCTCACGAATGACAGGGGAATGGTTTCAGAGAGAGTGTGGGAAGATGAGTCCCTCAGGTAGGAAAGCAGGCAAAATATACCACAGAAAGAGCTGTCTTCTTAAAGTAGAGTCAGCCATAAGGACGTGAATGAAGTTAAATTGTCAAGATGTCTACTTGCTGATGAGACAAAAATCAAAGTGAGAAGAAACAGCTGTGAACATCTACCAATAATTGGACCTTTGAATGTATGAGCAATGAGTGTAGGAAAATTGGAAGTTGTCAAAAATAGCATGAACTGCATAAAAATCAATTCTGTAGGCATTAGTTGAAATGGGCAGGTATTAGCCATTGTAGATCAGACAATCACATGGCTTACTATCTTATGCATGACAAATTCAAGAGGAATCGTGTCACATTCATTATCACAAAGTATTTTTCAAGATCAATCTTAAGGTACAATACAGAACAGTATCTATACACATGTAAGGACGTACTGTTGATAAGTTATGACTCAAATTTATGCACCAACCTCTTAAGTTAGTGATGAAAAAAATGAAGAATTCTGCTATTTTCTCAGACTGAAATCAAGTAAACATGCAATCAAAATGTATTTGTCATTACTGGTGATTGGAATGCAAAACTTGGAAACCAAGAAGAAGGAACATTGGTTACAGATACGGTTTTGGTGATAGCAAAGCTGTATGAGGCACAATGGAATTTTGCAAGACCAACATCTTCATGGCAGGTAAGTTTTGTTCAGCAATATAAACTTTAACTGTACATATGAACTCCTCCAGAGGGAATGCACAGGAATCAAATTGACTGCATCTGTGGAAGAGTCTGTGGACCAGCTCAATAACAGCAACCAAAATGAATCCATGGACTGAATGTGAAGCAGACCATCCATCGCTCATAATGTAAGTTCAAGTTGAAGTTGAAGAAAATTAAAATAATTCCACAAGAGTCAAAATATGACCTTCGGTATCATCCACCTGAATATTGGCTACTTCTGAAGAAGAGATTCAATCCATTTGCTCATGACGAGACACCTAATGAGCTGTGCAGTGACATTAACAGCATCCTACTTGAAGAGATCAAAAGGCCACCAAAGGCTGAGCCCCGGTGGCGTAGTGGTTGTGCGCGGGACTGCGGCCCACTGGGATGGAGGTTCGATTCCAGCTCCACAGAGCAAAGGCTGGGCCTCCTACTCTCAAAAAAAAAAAAAAAAGCCACCAAAAAGACAAAAATAAAAGTGAGTGTCAGAAGAGACTGTGAAACTTGCTCTTGATCATAGAGTAGGTAGAGCAAATGGAAGGAATGATGACGTGGAAGATTTTTCCAGACCGTTTCTGAGAAGCTCCAAAAGACAAAGTACAATACTATCGTGAAACGTGAAAAGACTTACTGGGAGAAAAACAAAAAAGCAAAAACACACTCAAAATATCTTAAACTGAGAAAAACTAAAGAAAAAGTTCAAACTTTGAGTTGCTATGCTGAAATAACCTGTGAACAGCATATCGCGTGAGGTGGGAAGCATAAAAAGAAGATGGAAAGAATACGAAGTCACTGTACCCAAAAGAATTAGTAGACATCCAACCATTTCAAGCGGTAGCATATGACCATCTTGAACATTGTGAATGATACTTCCTAGAATCCTAACATTGCATTCTTCTTCATGTAGTCCAGCTTCTTAGATTACTTGCTCAATATACAAATTGAATTATTATGGTGAAAAGATACACCCCGACACATACTTTTTAAAATGTAGGATTCTCTCATTCTGTTCACACAACTGCCTTCTGATCCATGTGCGGATTTCTTATCCCTGGCTTGGTATGATACATACATTTTCATGCCTTTGCATAATCAATAAAGACACAAGGACATCTTTTTCTGGTATTCTCTGCTTTCAGTCCAGACCCATCTGATATCATCAATGATACTCAGTTTCCAAGGTTTGCTTGAAATTCTGGCAGTTCCCTGTCAATGTACTGCTGCAACCATTGTTAAATGATCTTCATTAAAATTTTATTTGCATGTGATATTAATAATATTGTTTGATCATTTTCACATTCTGTCTGATCATTTTACTTCAAAATGAGTAGTCAGTTGACCAGGCAGCTGTCATTCAAATTTTTACCCATAGATTGCTTCTAGTGTTTCGTCAGCTTATTAAAAGATTTTAGTTGATATTCTGCAAATTGCTGGAAACCTTGTTTTTCCATTATGTCTGTTCAAAGCAGCTTGGATTCCTTTCCCCCTCTTTAATCCTATGGTACCTCTTGAAATGGTTGAATGTCAATTAATTGCACTTTTCATTGTAACACTTGGCTTGTCTTCCAGAGCGTCTCTTTGAAATTTTCTGTTCACTTCTTTTACTTCATTATTTCTTTCATTTATTTTAGCTACTCCATGATCAAGAGCAAGTTTCAGAGGCTCTTCTGACTTTCCTTTTTAATCTTTTCTTTATCTTTTTAGGGACCATTTGCTTTCTTCAAGTATGACGCTCTTGATGTCATCCCACAGCTCATTATTGTTCATTGAGCCAAATCTATGCTTGAAGTGTACTCACTGTACATGGTATTCAGGTGGGTAATACTGAAGTTCATATTTTGACTCTCATGGACTTATTTTAATTATTTTCTATTTTTACTTGAACTTATATCTAAGCACTTGTGGTGTGTTCCACATCACCTTGTTTTGGTTGTTGCTATGGAACTTCTCCACAGACTCTTCCTACAGAGGCAGTCGATTTGATTTCTGTGTATGCCCTCTGGAGAACTAACCATGTATAATCATCATTTGTGTTTTAAAAGAAATTATTTGTGACGGTTCATTTAAACAAGTCTTCCTCCTCAACTCAGAATTCCCAGCTCTAGGCTATTATCTATGGCCCTTGCAGCGGAATGTGAAAAAGGCATGTGGTTAAGCATTTCTTTAGCAATTGAAATTCCTTCTACAACTGTGAAGACACTGGGCATTGGTTCTGCCCTAAGATACAGTGTCTCAACTTCACCCCTACTATCTTGTGGGCCAGTGAATGACTCCTGTACATTGTAAGTGGATTAGCAGCAGCGTCCTGCCCTCTGCCCTCTAGGTGCCAGTAGTATCCCATCTCCCAGGTGTGACAACTAAACAGCTCTCCCCTTAAAATCTGAACCGGCCTGCCTGCTCATAGATTCTGACCCAGCAACCCTAGAGGACAGACAGAGGAGAACTCATGCACCAGGGTTCCTAGGCTGTGAGTATCTACAAGAGCAGACAGTCTCATCTTTCTCTCATGGAGTTTCTGATAGGTTCAAATTGTGGACCGTTCGGTTGGCAGCCCAATGCCTGACCGGCTGAGCCATGGGGTCTCCTAAAATCTTTCCAGTTGGCAGTACGGTTACAAGTTGGACTACAATCCACTTAGTCAGCAGTTCAAAACTACCAGCAACTCCTCGGGAGAAAGACTGCACTCTGTACTCCCAGAACAGTTAGAATCTCAGAAACCCAGGGTGCGCCAGCGTCAACACACGGCAGTGAGTTTGGTTTGAGGATCACCAAATCCTTACAAAGGAGTAAATCGCCCTAATTAATTGAGGGGCATTGCCCTAATTAATGAATCTGGGCCTTTGCCTCTCCTTCTTGCATGAGTCTTTTCTCCTGCCTCTGTCAGCCCCCAAATTAAGCGTAAGAAAATGGGTGGTCAAAATGAGAGGGAAAACGTCCAGGTTAACATTGCAGCTGCCACTGGGAGCTGAACCACAGCAACCATTAGTCAGATGGAGCAGGACTGGGCAATGTTTGGCTCTGGAGAATTGAGGCTCACCGTGAGTCAAAACCTACTGGACAGTGCCACACACCTAAGTCGGTGAAAGAAGTAAGTGGAGAAATCCAATACTTGAGAGGAGCGGGAAGTGAGAGCTCTGGCCCCAGACACTCCTTCCAAGGGATCAGAGCTGCCTGGATGCTTGTAAACTCTCCCTGAAGAATGTCTTAGTGAAGGGAAGGGGCAGGTGTGCCTCAGCACCACGCACCGTGCTCAAGGATTTGTGGGTCATGAGCTGGGACCTGTGAGCACACCCACAGGGGAGCCCTGCAGTCTGTCCCTGGGGGCTGGTGTGAGTCACTTCGCCCCAAGGATGCGGCCCCAGTCCAGAAGGAAGTAAAATCATGGAGCTGTTACCAGTGGGTCACAGAAAGGCCACGCACAGCGGGACCCAGGCAGGGCTCAGCTGTCATAACCATCCAGGAAATGCTGGTGAGGATTTTGTTCCAGGGATCACAAAGAAGAAGGTGTGATCTCTGTCTGGCAAGTGAAGACCACTCCCAGCTTGCCATAAGGCCGGCAAACAGTCCAGAGATTGCAGAATGAAAACGACTTGGGAAGTAATCTTTTCTGTTTGTGTGATTTTTACCTTCTTTCACAAATTGTAAAGATACTATTTATCATGAAAGAAAGAAACTACAGAGAAGTGTAATAGCGGACTCTAATTCAAAAATAATTCTACTGCCAAAGAAACTGAAACAAACAATGTAAACATTTTGTCATAATCCCCTCAAGATTTTTCCCCATTGAATTTTTTATTTCTAAATCATGTAAGTGATACATTATATTACTCATAGATAGATGTTGTTGTAGGTGCCAACGAGTGAATTCTGACTCATAGCAATTCTTTGTACACTAGAGCAAAACACTTCCCGGTCTTGCACCATCCCCAAAATTGTTCTGTTGGATCCCATGATTCCAGCCACTGTCAATAGATAGATAGACATTATCAAGTCTACTGCACCATATGGGGACTCCTATACCACAGAACAGAGTGTGTTTGATCCTGTCTTATCCAAAAGATTATATATTCAAGTCTGTCATTTGGGGCTATTGTGTCAGTTCATCTCACCAAGGCTTTTCCTCCTCCTCTTTGGCCTTTGACATCACCTAGTGTGATGCTCTCCTCCAGGGAGTGGCCCTCTCAATGGCAAGTCCAAAGCAAGTGAGTCAATGTTCTTTTGTGATCTATAAGGCTTTTCATTGTGGGAAATAGATCTCCAGGCCTTTCTGCCTCAGGTGGAAGCTCCACTGGAGCCTGTCTACCATAGGTATTGGGACTCTCAGCACCATAGCAATAGCCAGGCCACACCAGCGGTAGCAGATATCACTTACAGTCCTAGTAAAAAAATAGATAACACTCAAATGGTGTAACTTGCACAGCATTTAATCAAGTTATTTTGTATAAGGAGTTGAGAGGGTGTAAGGACCTCCAAGAAATGGTCTAGCTCCCCAAGTGTAGCAATAGAGGGGTGTCATATGAGGAGAGGATCCAGGGTGGGAACCCAAGATAGAACTACAAAGTGGGAAAGATCTCCTGACAAGTGTGGGGGGAGGCACTCCTGTGACATCGCCGAGAGTTGAATAAACATCTTTTCCTCACCATCCTCCCTCCTTGCCAGAGGCTTCTTCCATCAGCTAAATACAACCAGAAGCCAGAGAGCAAGACTGTCCATTGATTCAGATCAGTTTTTCTGGGTGGAGACTTGGATAGGATTCATCAGAAAGAGCAATCAGGGAAGTAGGTGGAGGGAGACATCGGACAGTGTATATGATAGGACAAAATAAGAATAATTTATAAATTATCAAGGGTTCATGAGCGAGGACAGAACAGGAAGGGAGGGGAAAAAGAGCTCATGCCAAGGGCTTAAGTAGAAAGCAAATGTTTTGAGAATTATGATGGCAACAGTTGTACAAATGTAGTTGGCATACAATGGATACAATGGCATACAATGTATATATGGATTGTGATAAGAGTTGTATGAGTCCCCAATAAAATGGTTTTTTTATGCAAAGCAAAAGAAAGAGCAAACAGAACATATCCAGCCTACATAAAAATAGCACCCTCCTCACATACACCATCTGTAAGTGATAGCCATTATTTAAGTTTGCCATAGACCTGCTCAGATATTTTCTAGGTAATTATCTGTGTAATATATGCCCTCGTAAACTGTGCTATTTTGTTTTTCATGTGTGTATGTGAGTGTATGTGCTTTACAATTGGTATTAGACAGTATGCATAATACTGTTTTTAGTATGTGTAATACTGTTTAGTTGGTATTATACAGTATGTGTTCTTCAGAAACTTACCTTTATACTCAACAACACTCATATGTCTGGGGATTTGTCTATAACAGTATAATAATCACTGCCATAGAAGCAATTCCAACACAATCCTACTCTATAAAATTTCCAAGGTGGTAGATCATTGAGAGCAAACTTTCTCATCTATCCGCCGCAGAATACAGGTGGGTTCAAACTTTCAACCTCGTGATTATTAGTTTCATGCTTAACCCATTTTGCCACCAAGACTTTTTAATCTACCTAATAAAACTCAAGCAAATTCATTGTCATTAAAACAATTCTGACTCACGGTGATCACACAGGACAGAGCAGAACTGCCCTTTGGGGTTTCTGAGACTGTTAACTCTTTAGGAGAGTAGGCAGCCTAATATTTCACCCACCAAGTGGGTGAGAGGTTTGAATCTCTGATCTGGGGACTAGAACTCAGTGTGTAGCCCACTACACCAGAAGACCTCCTCATACATTTCTTTCCATCCCTGCATGGTATTTCACAACATAGTGGACAAGGGGACTGTTTCTCAATATTCAGTATTTCCTCCCTTTGGCCATACAGTAGGAGGGTGGGTTCCAACTTGATTAAGTCCAAGGAGGGCATTGCAACTTCTTTTAACTGGAGATCTACTAATGAAAGTAATATGTGCCTCTTTCCAGCCCCAAATTTTAAAAAGCTTGCTGAATGCCTCATCATCTCTCTCATCTTCTGTTACTGGAACAAGTAATATTCTAGACCAGCTTTGTTCAATGGAATTATAATGCAGGCCACATCGGTCATTTTAAAGTTTCTATAAGCTACATTCAAAAGTGAAAAGAAATGAGTAAATTTAATCTTAACAGTTTAGAGACAGTATTGTCAAATTAGTATCCTTTTATTATGCAATCAATATTTCAAATTATTAATAAGCTATTTTACAACTTTCATACCAGGTCTTTGAAATCTAGTGTGCATTTTATATCGATAGGACATATCTATTTATATAGTCACTAGTCACATTTCAAGCGTTCAGTAGCTACATGTCAGTCACATTTTACGTGCTCCTAGTCACAGTTCAAGTCCTCAATAGCCACATGCAAGCTAGGACAGACAGCATGTTCTACTTGAGTTCTCCAGTGTAGACCTTACAGGTGACATGGAGCTAAGCCCCAGCTGAGGTATCCCAGGAACCTCAAACTCACTGCCAATGGGTCCATTCTGACTCACAGAGACTCTATGGGTGTCTTAGTCTGGGTAGACCAGAGAAACAAATTCTTGAATATTCATATGTGTCTGAAAGAGTTTTATATAAAGGGTGATTATATATTAAGGAGGCATCCCAACTCAGTCTAGTCCAAATCCATAAATATGATATTAGCCCACATGTCAGATACCAATCTATAAAGTCCTCTTCAAACTCACAAAACACATGCAATGAAGCTGAACGTACAAAGATCACAGGCCAGTAGGTAGAAGGCCTTTGAATTCAGTGGCATTGTAAGCTTCTCAGCACTGGCAAGGGTCTCCATGTGGGCTCTTTAATTCCCAGGGCAGCATCAGGGTAGGTCCATGTGGCTTCTCCTCAGCGATGTCTCACAGGAAGCCAGCCTTGTCTGTAGAGAGACTCCAGGGGAGTGAGTAGAGTGAGAGGATGTCTCTGGCTTCCAAGGAGGACATCCAGGAGAAGGCTATGCCCACACAGAGGTCTCATGGGTTATATCCTGATTGACAGCCAGACTCCACCCTTATACTCTTAATCCTCTCAAGTCACAAATTGACATCAGATTATATAATTACCACAATAGGGCAGAGCAAAACTGCCCCTGTTGGTTTCTGAGACTAGAACTTTTTCCTGGAAAAGAAAGCTTCATCTTTCTCCAGGAAAGAAGTTGGTGGTTTTGAGGAAAAGATAGACTCTTGCTTTCTTAAGTGATCAAGATTTGAGAATTGTTGATGTTTGCTACTGTGGACGTTTGGGTACATCAGATGATGCTGGTGTATCCAATCACCTGGTTGCCCACACAACCACAGTGGGTAATTTATCCAAGGCTAACATCATGTATAGGAACTCTGGTGGTGCAGCGGTTAACACCTCTGTTCCTGTCCCAAAAGTCGGTGTTCTAATCCACCAGATGCTCAATAGAGGAAAGATATGTGAACAGCTTTTGCAAAGATTTACCATCTGTACAACCCCATGCACAGTTAGTTCTACTCTGTCATTGTAGAATCACCATAAGGGAAAAGTGACTTCTTGAGGACAACGTTTGGGATTGTCTTTAGATTCTAAAGACTTCCCGAGGTGACTTTATAAATCATGACTCTACTGCAATATATGCCCATAGCCATTTCCCATGTGCTGTTGTAGTTGTTAGGAACTGTCAGACACACTCAACTCATGTCAACGCATGGGTTACAGTGTAGAACTGCTAGGATATTTTGGAAGGAGATTGTCAGGCCTACTTTGACAGCATCTCTGTCTGGTTTCAAACTTCCAGGGCTTGAGCTAGGAGGGAATGGTTACCTATCTGCACCGCTCAGGGACTCCTCATATAATACCTCACCTCATTTTTCTTACCATCATGAACCTTTCCATTTAATTTTAAATCTCCTTTGACCTTGTTCCTACATGGCAGCATACAAACATAGTAGGGCACACCAAGTTGATTTATTCATTCCTTTAGTGTTTTGACATGTGGACTGCTTCTAACTTGCATTACTCACAGCATCACAAGGAATGGCTTTTGTACCTACAACTTTTTACACATCTCTTTTTCCTTATGATTCATCCTAGGCATATTAATCATTGCATCAAAGGACCAGAAACATTAAGGCTTTTGATATTTGCTAATGGACTTCCCCTCCAGAAAAATTCTATAAGTTATATACCTTGAAGGAAACTTTAGATGTCTCTGAGATCCAGTGAACATTTACCTGTGCAAGAAGTGCCATGAGACACATGGTCACGCCATGATACACATGGTCACGTCCAGTGATCCACAGGGTCAGTGGAGAACAAAAGGGAAAAGAGCTGCCCAGCATCATGTGCTATAAGCAAGAGGCAGCACTGATAGCAGCCTCAGACAGAAAATTGGGGTCTTAATCTGATTTGTTAGTACATCATCTGTCTCCTTTACCTACCCATGAGAAAAATCGCATCCTCCTCGATCTTCATTTCAGTCCTCCACAACTCTGGGCACCAAATAATGAATTACTTTAGGTCTCCAGGTGAGAGAGCAAATCTTAACAATGGCTTCTTGCTGTTGGGAAAAAAAAAAAACTCTTCAATGCTTGAAACATGAGAATGCTAGAGTATAATTCCACGTTGCCAGGAGAGAGCACTGCAGGCCCATGGTCTGCTTCAGAAGCAGCCAGCAAAGCTCTCAAGAGGGGCCTGACAATTTGTGAGATGGTTTCCCTTGGAGAGACCTTCCACGGAAGGACCCTGAAGGTGGGAGGTAGTAGACAGGGCTGCTTTCATGGGGTTCCACAGACAATGGCTTAGTTATACAGATGGCCTTGTTTCAAAGCAAAATGGGCATACAGGAGAAGCAGTGTGTTGAATTGTTTGAAGCAGAAACCATCGTGCAGATATTTCTTGGCACAGTTCTCACGAACACAGAAAAATAAAGTGCAAAAGGGGAAACAGGGTCAAATGCAAAGTTGGTTTTATTCCCCCAGATCAAAATACAATTGTAGGTGTCAGAAGAGAGTCTCAGCATTCTCTTTAATTTTTCACATGTTCTGCCTCAGACACTGTTAACATGTTATCAATGTTGGCTGAAAATATACATGTTGGTTCTTGCTCTCTGAAGATGCCCAGGAGACATCCCTGCTCTGCAGTGATTTGAGTTTGTTTCTTGCTTGAACCACAAAGGTGATCTTCTGGTTGGTTTTCTTGTCACCATGAATGCATCTCCTTCCTCTGCCACCCCAACTCTGCTGGCCAAACAAAGAAATGGATCCCATCACTGCCTTCCTTAAAATGACCAGAGCTTCCCCAGTATTCATGGGGGAAAAAACACATCAGACAAAACAACAATCTCCAGTTGCTGTAGACTTGATTGCGATTCATGGCAGCCCCATTTGTTCCAGCATAGAACTGGGCACTGTAGGGTTTTCTATAGCTGGAATCATATGGAAGAAGAGCACCAGGACTTTCTGCCAAGGCGCCTCTAGTTGAAGCAAACCACCAACTCTTTGGTTAGTACTTGGCCACGTACCCATTTGCACCATCCCTAGACAGACTCCTTCCTGTATGATATCATTGCTACTATATGCTGCTGAGTCAACTCTGACTCAACAGCCCTACTGAAAAGAGAACTGCTTCAAAGTTGTTTCCTGCACTGGACTTTTTCTTTAATCATTGTAGTGGGTGCTCATACAGCTCTTATCACAATGTATATGCGCAGTCATTGTGTCAAGCACATTTGTACATTTGTTGCCATCATGAATTTCAAAACATTTTCTTTCTACTTTAGCCCTTGGTATCAATGCCTCAGTTTTCTCCTCCCTCACTCCCTCCCCAACCCATCCTCCCTCACAAACATTTGATAATTTATAAATTCTTATTGCTTTTTCATGTCTTGCACTCTCTTCACACACTCTTCTGGGAAGGGGTGATGTATTCTTCTTTTTTTTGGGGGGGAAGGGGTTATTTATAGATCATTGTGATCCATTTCCCATTTCTCCTCTACCTTCCCTGACTCCTTGTGTGAGCAGACTGCCATGTGGAACCCTTAGTGGATTTGGACTGCTAACTTCAGTTAACAATCTGGCACTAACCATTTTGCAACCAGAGCTCCTTTGTCATGCAATAAACCCTCTCGACATGATTGTTATTGCCATCATTGTAGTGTGTTACTACACTACACACTAGAGAGTAGGCTAGGGATGCAAATTCATAAACATGCATATGTGAAATTAAGAAAAGGTTTATAAACAAGAGGAAATGAGCATTGAGAAAACATCCCAGCTCAGTCCAGATCAAGTCCACAAGTCCAATATCATCCCATCTGTCCTACAGCATCCACAAAGTCATCTTCAGACTCATGAGACGCATGCAATGATGCCGAATGCAGGAAGATCACAGAGCAGTGGGTAGAAAGCCCTTGGATCCAGTGGTGGTGTAAGCATCTCAGCACTGAAAGGGATCTCCACACAGCTGTTCCAGCACCCCTGGCTACATCAGGTAGATCCATGTGGCTTCTCCACAGGGATGTCTCCCAGGAAGCCATCCTTGTCAGCTAGAATCTCTCAGGTAGTGAGTGTTGTCAACAGAAGTCTCCAAGGACATGAACTGAGAGAGATAGTGTCTCTGCCACCAAGAAGAAATTATCACACTTCCCGGAATTCTCAGAGGAGAAGGCCGGGTCTCACTGGATAGCTCCAGATTGACAGGCTAGACTCCACCCCGACACTCTTAATCCTCAGATTGATAGCACATGAGGTGACTGCCACATGTAGTACCACTTTTAGCTTTTGGGTAGAAAGATTCCCCACATGACAACATGCTACATATAACCAAAACCAAACTCACTGCCACAGAGTCGAGGTCTACTCAGTGACCCCATAGGACAGGGTAGGGCTACGCCTGTGATATCCAAGACTACAAGTCTTTATGGAAGTAGAAAGTCCTGTCTTTATATATGCTTTAAATATTTTTTAAGGTTCCGAGTTGTCAATATTCATAATTGTGCAATTCACCTGGGAACTTGTTTGTGTTTGCCTGTATCCTTTCCTTTGGGTGCTTTGATTTGGGCAGAAGTGAAGGGATCTCTGAGGCTGAGATTTGGGCCAAATTCAGAGTAGCTTTCTTAAAAAAGATCCTTTCCTGGGTAAGAAAGGTACCCTGCATACAGCATTTGACAAAAGAAAGCAGAAAGACCTGTGTGGAGAGGAAAGCAGGAATTCTTGAAAGTAGGGTTGTCACACTGTCGGGAAGGAGAGATGGGTGAAAAGAGGAGTACATGAGGAAGGGAAGAGAGGGGAGGGAATTGGGGCATTTATTCTCCCTCCTACAATTTCTATTTTTGCTTTTAAAGGCAGGAAATTAGCATTGGTGAAAGACAATTGCCAAGTTTCTACCAACTCCCCCAATTTTTTCAGATGATAATGAGTTCTGAATGATCATTACATCTTGAAATGTACAAATTCACTAAAGGGAACATTATTCACTCAGAGGTCTATAGAGCTTGTCACTTCAGAACTTACACAATTTTAATGAGTCCTGAAATTCTTTGTGCAGCTCCCATCTCAACACAGACTCAGGGCCAGTGCCCTCTATCGGCCACATGCGTGCACATGCAGGAGCACATCTTGCTCCTTCAACCTGGGCACTCGCAGCCACTGCCCCAAGTGAAGGTGGCTCTCTTTCCCTATTGATGAATAGAGTTCTGGGGCAGAGATGAACCATCTGTCTCCCAAATGGCATTTGTAGTACTTCAATCACATCTTCAATAATCACTTCCCCTAAACATATTAGCGGGAAATGAAGTAAAAAAATAATTAAGCGTAACTATCCACTGCATTAGAAATTGATGATAGCTATGTTTTGTAAATTAGAGATGTGTAGAAGAAAATTGCTATTCTCACATCTCAGTGCTGCAGAAAGATGATTTCACTGTGGTGTTGAATTCATCCTGGTAAGAGGAATGCTTGACAACGTGATGGTACATGCATGGGAAAGGTTTGGCGACATTAAATAAAAGAGAGAGCAACTTGGAAAATGGAAGAAATGGAAGATACTAGGGAGTTAATGATAGGGTAGAGAGCATAAAGAAATCATAGGTGTAGCTATCATCTAACTGTGGAACAGTGGAGCAGATGGATCAACATCGTCTCTGTGACCCAAGAAAATGAGAAGGACATTTTGACTCCCAGACTGTTGGATTTTAGCTTAATGTGAAATCTTGTCACAGTCATAGACAAAATATTTCCTGTGTTTTCATTAATTCCCCTATGGAAATACCCTTTCTACTCCCCAAAGGAAGAAGTAGACCCTTTGTCCATCACAATCCACATGCTTCAAATGTACAATCAAGAATGTGGAGCCTTATCTTCCATCTGTTGCCACTTTTTTAGAAGACCCACCACTCATCAAGTAGACTTCTCACATGGACATTTTCAGTAAATCTTTTATTATTCAGACACATAGACTGAGAAAACAGCCAAGGAACTGTATGAGGAGGAGGAGGTGTGTGTGTGTGTGTGTGTGTGTGTGTGTCTGTCTGTCTGTCTGTCTGTGTATTTGTGTGTGCCAGTGTGATACCTGCACCCAAAGGCAAGCATTTTGTACCTGGGGCTGTTTTTTTGTCTTCTGCTCTTTGGTTTGGATTTTGTGCTCCGTTTTTTTAATTTTTATTTTGAGTTTTCAATCCCTAGTTCTTAAGGTATGAGTGCAAATGGGATATTCTGGTGTTGGGCATGCACAGAATCACAAGTTTGTTACTTCTGCAATTTGGAAAGTGAGTTGTCCAGGAAGGCACATGGAGGACCCTCTTAGGCTAGGAAGCTGCAGTGAATGAGTGCCTTCTAGAAAGAAAACATTTGACTGGGAACTATGCATATAACTTGATTCATTGATTATAAAGCATGGGTATTAAACTTGATTCATGTTCAAAGTCATCAAAGACAGACAATATATATATATATATATATATATATATATATATATTTCTGGATAAAGTTATTTAAGTACATGAGGAAAAACATTGCATGGGATCTATGAGAATGTCATAAAGAATTGTTGAAAGGTTACACTATTCTGAAGCTATAAAAAAATAACAAATCTCTGAAGATAATGTATTGTGAATTCTGGGAAAACCTGGTTTGAAATTGATTTGGATATTTAATAATATGCCATGAGACATGGTCCTGATGAAGCAGAAACAAAAGATCACCAGGACGAGTGAACTAAAAAGTCAGCATGATAAATAAGAGGGAAAATAGATAAAATGAAGAGTTCAAGTAAAATAAAAACTACAGATAAATCTATGCTGATGACATTAAAGATCAGAAATTGCTTGGAAATTCAATTCTGTGACATAGAAGCAAACTTTATAATATGTTTATATAATGATTAATTCTTTTAGTCTTCCTTATTTATTTTATGTGCACATCATGAAGTTTCTTATTGGTCCAGCTGTGAGGACTTTTGCTTCTTTATGCTGGAGTCTGTTGATATTCATCAGCAAGAGCTTCACGGTGTCTTCACTTTTAGCCAACAAACTTGTCATCTGCATTTTAAAGATTGTAAAAGAATCTTCCTCCATTCCAGTTGCCACAATCTTTATATAGCCCAGCTTCCTAGATCATTTGCTCAGTATACAGATTGAATAAGAACAGTGAAAGGACACAACCCCAATTGTGTTAGGCACAATTGTGTATAAATAGATGATGATGATAGATAGATAGATAGATAGATAGATAGATAGATAGAGGTTTATACAGCACAAAGGAATATAACAGCTAATTAGTCCACACAGCAGTACAGAGTTCCGTTCAATTCACTTCTGTGCAACAGTTAATGTACTGGAAATCCTTCAACTCACCAGGGATGCTGGCTCCGAGATCAAGGAGACAGAAAGCTAAGTCTTCCTTTGGGTGATGCAGGCAGTCCACCCACAGACAGCAAACAGCAGGGTGGTGCACCTACAGTTAGCAGCTCAAGAGTTTGGTGAAGCAGGCCCAGATGGGATACTGAACTCAAGCAAAGCAAAACAAGAGGATCCACTAGCCTCGAGCTCAAGCGACATATACACCAGCTGCATGGCAAAGCAGGTCTTGAAGAAACCTCAAGCTCTAAGGACACGATCCGTGGTTTGGCTGTCTCACAGGTAGTGAGTGTGGCTGAGAAGTTGAGAACTAGTTAAAACATTGCACACTAGGCCAATCACCAGAGAGCAAGAGAGAGAGGGATGGGCCCTGTTGAGCCATCTATCTCTTTGCTCTCCAATCAAACTGCTACTTTATTCATCCCACATGCTCCTATTGGCCAGGTTGACATAATAAACCTACCTATCACACAAATGTTGATCTTAAATGAGGCAGAAAGAGTTCTGATAGCATGCTGGGTTAAGTGAATTGAAAGGCTGGTTGTTCAAATCCACCAGTGAACTATGGTAGAAAGGTGAGGCAATCTTTCTATCTTATAAAAATATGTAAAACATCAGAAACCCCGGGGAGTAGTTTGACTCTGTCCTCTAAGGCTCCTGAGCTGGAGATGATGCAGTAACCAAAGATTTGTTTGGGTTTTGATTTGTGTTTGGTTTTGGTGGTGCTTGACTGACTGTCGCTTGGTCTAGGTGCAGATTCCCTATGAGCAAATTAAATTATCTGAAACTCCTATTCTTTGTCATTTTACCCAACCATCAAAACAATGTTAATTTAAAAGAATAATTTACGGGTGAAAGCAGCAGATAAATGTTTTTATATGGACAAATATCAAGCCATTGTGTCTACATAGAAACCTTTAAAATAGTACACTTGAAATTGCTTCCATTGTTAAAAGAAGTTTGCAAGTAAAGCATCTGCATAATATGTATAAAAGTTTCTGTCCTGAGGAAATGTTTTTATGCTATGGTAAAAATATCTTGCACAAAGATATTAAGTGAAGTATAATTTCTTGAAGCCAAAAATTTTAAACAAGTTAGATGTCCAGGAGCATATACATTCCTAGATAATGGATTAACCTGTACTTATTCGAAATGATATTTAGGGGAATAATTAGAAGTGAGAGAAAATACTCAGTGATAAAAAACTAAGTAAAGATAGTTGATACTTTGATTATATAGAATAAATTATTATTTAAAAAAACACATAGGAGCATAGATTAAAACTAAATGTCAACCTTGGGTGTCTATAAATAAGAAAATAAGGATTGAATATCATTTTGAAGTTGCTAGGAAAATCTAGAAGGTAAGACAGAGAAAGCAGGATAAAAAAATCAGAGAACGTTACAGTTTTGGAAAGATTATGAAGCTTATCTAAGATTGAGATTTCCAACTCTGAGGCCACTTGTCAAGCATTTCCCAAAATGTTTCATTATTTGAAATAATAATAAGCTGCATTTATTATACATGAACTGTGTTTGGCACTTTTGTCCGTGCTCATGGAAGCACCAGTCAAGAAACAAACAAAAAAATGTATTTCATTGGAAAAATCAGCTGTATGTAACCTCTTCAAAATGTGGGAGAGGTAAGCTGAGCCCTGGTGGCATAGTCGTTGGATGCTGGACTGTGGCCCACAGGGCTGACAGTTCAAATCCAGCAGCAACTCTCCAGGAGCAAGGCTGAGCTTCCTACTCTGACCACGGCAGTGATGCAAAAAAATTAAAAAATAAGAAAATAAACCGTGGGAGAGGAAGGATGCCACTTGGAGAAGTAGGTACACATGACCCCAGACATAATATTTCATATTCACTCATAGGCATGCGAAAGTTGGACCATGAATAAGAAAGAGCACAGAAAAAACTGATGCATTTGGAATATGGTGCTGATGGAGGATTAAAAATACCAACTATGAACTGTCAGAAGAACTAACAAATATATCTTGGGAGAAGTACAACCAGAATGCTCCTTCATCTCATGGTCCCTTGGAGATTTTATCAGAAGAGACAAATCCCTGAGAAAAGCGTATCAGCTTTGCTAAAATAGAGGGTCAGTACAAATGAGGAAGACCCTTAAGAAGATGGAATGAAGCAGTGGCTGCAACAATGAGCTGAAACGTACGGATGACTGTGTGACTAGCGCAGGACCAAGCCGCGGTTCCTTCCCCTTTGTAGTGTCACTAGGAGTATGAAAAGATACAACAGCATCTGACACAGCAGCAATAGGCACTGCCATTATTTCTTTACACAGACTGTTTCAGAGTTTAAGAAAAGTCCTGGGAACCACATGGTAGAAGCACACCAGCCTGTGTGACCACGAAGTGTCAAAGGAATCAGGAATCAGGTACCAGAGAACATAAAAGCATATCACTGTGTGTCCACCTTTGCCCTGAGATTACTGAAGACAAATGTATGCATAAGTAAATGTGGTGAAGAACATTGATGGTGCCTGGCTATCAAAAGATATAACATCTGGAGTCTTAAAGGTAAACAAGCCAACATCTAGCTCAGAAAAATCAAAGTCCACGTGAAAGAAGCACACCAGCCTGTGTGACACAGGGTGTCAAAGGGATCAGATATCAGGCATCAAAGAACTAAATTTTATTATTGTAAATGCGGGGGAGTACAGGTTGGGGACCCAAAGTCCATTTGTAGGTAATGGACTTCCCTTTACAGAGGAGTCACAGCAAGGAGACAAACCAGTTAGGGTGCAGTGTAGCCATGATGAAGCATACAACTTTCCTCTAGTTCTTCAATGCTTCCTCCTCACCACTATCATGATCCCAATTCTACCTTACAAATTTGGGTAGACCAGAGGATGTACATGGGTAAAGATAGGAGCCAGAAATATAGGGAACCCAGGAGAGATGATCCTTCAGGACCAGTGGTGAGAGTGACAACACCAGAAGGGTATAGCAAAAGTGGGGTAGAAAGGGGGAACCGATTATAAGGATCTACATATAACCTCTTCCTTGGGGTATAGACAATGGAGGAGTGGGTGAAGGAAGACATCAGACAGTGTAAGATATGACAAAGTAGTAATCATTTATAAATTATCAAGGGTTCATGAGGGAGGAGGCAGTGGGGAGGGAAGGGGAAAATGATGCCAAGGGCTTAAGTAGAAAGCAAATGTTTTGGGAATGATAAGGGCAACAAAGATACAAATGTGCTTGACACACATGAACTTGGGTATGGATTGTAATAAGTGATATGAGCCCCCAATACAATGCTTTAAAAAAATAAAGGCCTGAGAATTACATTTATGATCTTCAGCTGTTTCTAATACCCCAGAGTTTCTGTGATCTTGAGTGGAGTAGTGGTTCCATGTTGGGTGGCTCACCAGGAGGTCAGCAGTTCAAAAGCACCACTGCTCCAAGGAAGAAAGAAGAGGCTCTCTACTCCTGTCAAAGTCTCAGAAACTCACAGGGGTAGTGAAACTCTGTCCTATCAGGTCACTATCTCTCATCATCGAATTGATGGCATGAGTTTGGATTTTCAGAGAGTTTTCTCCTAAGGCTAATGATTGTGATCCTTCATTTTCACTGGAGGGGATTATACTTGACTCCAAGAGAAGACAATATGGGATATTTTTGCTGAAGGGGACTTGTAATGCAAAGCACTTAGAGCCTGGCAGAATCAGCTTTCAAATATGACTCAACAACTTAAAAGCTCGACAATTTGAGGCAAGTCAATTAACCTTTCTGAATCTCTATATCCTCATGGAAGTCTTCTGAGCACTAAACGCTGCCACATATGTAATGTCTGGAACATTGCCTGGTAGATGACAACTCTTGATTTTTCTCCACCTCTTCCCACGATCTTCAACATCGGTGCTGATGACCCATTTGATATTCTGACCTCAGGATCTGAAAGGGGGGCACTATGTGCCTAATTTTCCAACATAATGGAACTGTTCCCCATTGCCCTGATACTTGCTCCCAGTGCTCTCTGATTTCTAATCGGATACTGAACACATAGTGAATACTGGTGTTTCTCTTGGAAAGAGTTTTGTGAGACTGCCTGTCTACTGGCAAACCTGCTTCAGATTCAGCTTCATTCTATTTGCCTCTCCAAATGACAGTACTCGTCTCTGTGGAGAATTCAGGCAAGGCTGGTTAAGTCACCAGGAAGAGAGACCAGGCAACTAGCTCATATGGGAACAACGCCTGTGTCAGCTTGTCATTGAAGTTGGACATTTATGCTTTTCTTGCTTTCTTGGGCTAAGTCATGCAAAGTTCATGTAAGCTGGTGGAGGCAGTAATTTGTTGGGCTGACTTTCTCTCCCATCCTACCCCCCACAGCTTAATGGACAAGCCTCAAAGGAAGGGCAATGGAGAGAAAATGAATTGGAAAGAGCTACCCTTGTCTCCTGGTTGACTGACGTAGGCAATCAGAATCTTGACCACTGTCTGTGCACCACGCTTCTGGAACACTCATCTGACCCCTACAGTTCTCCAAATGACAGCCATCTTGAAACATCAGTTGTGATTCCACTTTCCCTAAGAGGAATTCATTTCTTGCCTCAGTCTGATCCATTCCTTGCCCCCTCTGTCACCACCTGTGTCACTGCGTTCTTGTAGTCGAGAATTAGGACTCTGGGTCAGAGAGACCTCAATCTGCATCCTAGCTCTTCCTCTCTTTAGCTGTCTTCTTGTAGCTCTCCTGTGAGGGATCTTGACAAAATGGCTACTCTGTTCTGAAAAGAAAAAAAGTGCCCTCATTTATAAAATGCTGGCATTGGGATCCAATTATACATCTGCCTCATAGAATTGTTAGGAAGATTAAATAAGATAATTCATAAAGAACACTTCGGAGATTGCCTAACACATTTAAGAGGAAGCTAATAAGTGTTTTCTTAAGTTACTTGACTATTTCACTGGTGGCTCTTGTAAAGCAAGATTCATCCATGTACCCTTCTAACCAACCAGGCAACGTTCAGAATCTAGAAACACATTAAACCCAGTCTTTGCTCTGGAGGAGCTGGCAGTCCTACCAAGGAGATAGCAATGCAAGCAAAAGTCATTGTGATGTGACAGATCTAAAAGAGTTTGCTGACTTGGACCCTGCCGATGTTCCCTCAGTGATGCGACCCACTGAGACATAGCATTCTCACTTGCCTCCATTGCGCTGCCTCCTGGTGGCTTCGAGCTGCTTCCGGAGGAAGAGCTTCAAGCTATGCTACACTGGAGTCTGGAGGAAATTGTGCTAGTCCCAATGCCATTGCTGCACTTGCCACATCTTTTGCTGACTGACAAATGAACCCATTTTTGTCTGGTTTCGGGAGCTCCTAGGACCTTTGGCAGGACTTTAGATCATCCAAACTAATATGCCAAGTTGAGAGGGACTGGACTACTCACTTCAGGATATCATCATAGCATCAGACAGCAACGTTTATCTGATGCCTTCTCAGAACTTTCCATCCAGAAGATATAACCAAATCATTCTGAACAAGGAAGGAGATAAGTCCTATCCTTGGAAGATTTTCAAGGAAGTCAGTTCCTTGATACCCCTCTGGAGAGTGCAATTATATTAAGCAAAACAAACTAAACCATCAAACCAATCTGTTGGAACACAAAAATGTAGAAATAGTATCCCATGAGCTCATGGGATTACAACAGCCTGTGAACTCAGCCTTAGTCAGGGCTGTGATTCTCAGATAAGCCAGCTGGCCTCTGGCTGATGCCTGCAGACCTAATGCTGATTGGACATCTTGCACTCTTCAAGGATCAGGGGAGAGTGTGGGAAGCTTTGCATAGTTTCCATGACCAAACACTGAAGCCTATCTCCTGAATTGCTTCTGTGCCTTTGCACACAATGTTCTTTTCAATTGACACCCTTTTCTAACTGGCAGGTCCCAACAGTCCCACAAAGACAGTTCTTTTTTCTCATCTCTTCTATGAGGTTCACCTAAAACACAGGGAGTCACTTGACACCTTCAGGAGTACTATCCAAGAGACAATACTGAGGTTTCTCTCTCTCTCTCTCTCTCTCTCTCTCCGATTTGTGCATATAACACTCTATTCTTTGATTATGTATACATCTGTATTCTTTGTTAGGTATTAATTACTAAAGAGCAGGAACTTGTCTTCTCTATTCCAATGCTCAGTAAATATTAATATTAGAGGATATGAATAAGTAGGACCCCAAAACAAAAGGATATAAAAAATTAGAAAAATATAATCAGATCATAAGAAAATTAGAATCCCAACCACACTGGGGGTAAATCATCTCATTGCCATCAATGAACATCTAAGGAATGATAGAGCTTCTAATGATCTCACTTCCTAAGCTGGGGTGGAAGATATCAACTTAACATCTTACTATCTGTTTTCCCAGAGCTTAGGGTTGTAATTGTTGTTTAAATACTTCGTTTGCTGTCCTTCAAGGTTATTCATCTTTCTCTCTCACCCCACCCTCCACACACATCAAGAGAGCTGGCTGTTGAACCAGTACACTGTTGATAATTCACTTTCTTAAAATCTTGTTTTAAAGCAAGCAGTCACCTAAGTGAGGCATCAACTCATTTACATGGAGGAAGTACATCATCCTGTGTAATGCAAAGGTTGTAAATAATAAAACTCAAATTTATATGAAGGAGTGGTATCAGAGCTTAAATTGTGAACCCCCGGTTTACACAAAACTATGGATGACGGTGGGAGCCCAAAGTTCATTCCCAATGTTCCCACATGCATTAAGTCAATGCTTAATTCTCTCTGACCATACCTGAGGGATGAGCATTTTAAAATTAATTATGGCAGATGTGTTTAGGTTAAAATATAATACCCTATCATTTGATTTCCCTTTTGAACCATTTTAAGGTTGTTTCAGTTTTAAATATTTTCTGTTTTTATTTGAGGATTTTCTATGCTTTGTCTAGGCACGTTTGTTGTATTTGTTTGCTTTGTATGATTTTGTGTCTATTGTGTGCTGTTTTCCATATGAGAAACACAGGGTAGGTAGATCAATAGAGACAGTAACTGATAAGGCCCTGACAAGAGAGGGTGGAAGAGAAAGGGGGAGCAAAAACAATCCATATGAGAAGGAAATGTTCTGGAATTGATTGTGGTAATGATTGCACAAATCTTAATATTACAGAATGATTAACTTATATGATATATGAAAAAGATGGCTATAAGCATCACTTCATAACTACTAATAAAGAACATATATGATAAAAATTGTTGGCAAAAATCAGGAGAAATTGGAACCTTTTCCCACTGATGTATGCAAATTTATGTAAAACTCTTTCTTATGAACACTTGGTAATGCCTCAGAAAATTAGATACACATTTTCAATTGAGGTTTTCTCTATGTTTTATTTTGTTGTTATTATTATTGGTTTTTCTTTATTTTGTTTGGTTTTGGTTTTTGGTTGCTCTATGCTTTTTAAATATGAAACCCAGGATAGGTAAGTCTACAGAAATAGTTTCTTGGTGCTATGGAAAAATGGGCCACTAAAAACAATGAGCACAATAAAAAAGAAAATGCTCTAAAACTGATTATAGGGAAGATTGTACAACACTTCAATATGTTTAAACTATTGCCAGATAGCTGCATTAAATGTCACTATGTCAATAAAACTGTTAAAATTTTTAATTAAGATAAAATGCACTACATGGAAATTTGCCCATGAAAATTTTGAAGCCCTTTTGTGCATTTTAAAGATTCCTTATTAGGTAATTCTATTACCTGTACTTCTCTGAGGGACTTTGTGTTTGCTTAACTTGGTCATTTATTTGTGTCACTTTTTCCTGTCTCTTTATTTGATTGACTTAAAGTTGTCTGTTTTCTCCAACACATATTTGTTAATTATGTTAGATTTTGTCATTGATGCTTAGGTTTGTGTTGATGTGGTAGAAGAGGCATGCTAATTTGAAGGCTACTTTGGCAGGCTTGGGTCACTCTCCTGCTGTCTCTGGGTGAGTGGAGTAACAGGAAAGTTTGAGCTCAGTTCTATTCTTGCTGGGCATGTAGGACAGCTGCAGGTAGGGTAAGCAGGTATTTGCAATAATACTGCCCATTAACATGTTCTGTCGGAGAGCATGCCTGTTGATCGGTCAGGAGCCTGATCCATGGCCCGTGCATATGTACACTGCTGACAGGGGCAGCTATGGGCACCAAGTCTTCTGTTAACTGAGTAAGCAACCTGTCAATCACACAGGTTTTGCAGATACTGGGTTCAGTATGTTTGTAAATGGGTATAATTTTTTAATAAACAATCAGGTCTTAAAAATTATGCAAATGCAACAGTGTATGGAGGTCACTGTAACTTGGCTCCAGGACTCAACTCTCAAGGTGACTGGCCTTGATCATTGTCTAGGACCACAGTTCCATGCTACTAAAGACATCCTGGATATTTGGAGGGAGAGTCCACCAGCCAGGATTGGCAGTTGGGCCTCAACTTGCACATTCACAAAAGCTAAGAGACTATAGAGATCATAAGTGCCATTCTGCTGTCAGAGAGACGGGGGCTCCCTGAGCCATAAACCCAAACCATTGTTTCTCATTTGCTCAAGATTGTATTATCTGGATGGGAAGGACTCCAATGGAGATTTGTGCTCACAAATCTATTGGGAGCAACATCCACAAAGAAGTGAGGGAGGTAAGTTGGGCAAAGGGAGAAGTTGGACTATGATGGAGAGCCAAAGAGGGACTCCGATGATCCCAAAGCCAAGGCGGGAAGGGTTCTTCAGTAAAGTCACACAATGAGACAAAGGGGCTGGGTTTTATAAGCTGATCAAGTGAGCTGCCCCTGGGGTGGAAATGTAACATGTAACATCAGACAAGGCAGCTCCTTCTGCCAAGACAGTGCTCAAGAAGTAACTCATCTATGAGTCATCCAGTGGGTAACATGCTGGGTCTCTGAAAAGGGAATACGTTGGTCCATAAGGGAACAGCCTATGAGCACACATCCTTTAACACTATGGTCCTTGGATCAACAGCATCAGCTGGGAATCTTTCAGAAATGCAAATTCTTGGGTTCTACCCAAGACGTATTCAATTAGAATCTCTGAGGAAAGAATTGAGCAATTAATTATAAAACTCTACCCAGGAAATTCCAACACACACAGATTTGAAAATCACTGTCCTATTCCAGAAATTCTTGGATGGTCTCCTGCTCTCGGCAAAGTTCTGAAGACCTAGAGCAGTGACTCTCAACCTTCCTAATGCCGCGACCCTTTAATACAGTCCCCCATGTTGTAGTGATCTCACCTACCATAAAAATTATTTTTATTGCTACTTCATAGCTGTAATTTTCTACTGTTATGAATGGGGTGATGCCTGTGAAAGGGTCTTTTGATCCCCAAAGGGGTTATGACCCACAGGTAGAACCACTGACCTAGAGGAACTATTGTTTATGTAGGTTGTATGTATCACAATTTCTCAGAAGTGAAAGCTTAAAATATCATAAGAATATTTTACCGGTTTATTTTTTAAGTCTATTATTTTTGTGAAACGATTCCCTCAGGTGATAAGGCAAATATCTGTTTCCTTCTCAATGTTCTCAATGTTCTCTCCTCTCACTATACAACTGACCCCGGACATCTGCCACAGTGAAGACCGCAGATTGCTCACTCCTACATATTGGGACCTGCTACTTCTTCACTTTGGTTTCATTCCTTGTGAAATTAGCGGGCTTTGTTTTATGAACCTTTGGTTATTTGGAACTAATTAACTTAAGAAAATAGTCCCTATTCATTTGTTAGAGTTTTCTGCATTAAAGTTCTATTGGGTTTGTTGCAGCTTATTGTTAATAGGTGTTTATCGGGGTAGTGTAAAAATTTAACTCAGTTGCTAACCATAGGGTTGTAGACTCAAGTTCACCTCGGGGCACTCGAGAAGCAAGACCTGGTAATCTGCTTTCCCCAAATCAGCTATTGAAAGCTCTATGACACACATGCCTACTCTCACACACATGGGTGTACATGGGAATTATATCAACTCCATGGCAACTAACCCCCCATAAACACTTCTCTCTCTCTCTCTCTCTCTCTCTCTCTCTCTCTCACACACACACACACACACACACATTTCAAAGAGAGGAAGGGAATTGGTAGGCAAGATGAAGGAATTCTTAAGAACCTAGTAAAGACAGTATCCATTAGCACTCTCACAATGATCATCTGTGCTAACTGGAGACACCATCAAGATGCTGTATGTACTTGTCTTCTCTTCAAACCAGATCCCAAACCACTGGTCTGAATGACTGAAGCAAAAATCCAGAGCTCATAAGATAGACACATAGACATTAGAGAGAAAATATCATGACCTGAAACCTATCAGGCAGCTACCAGTTTGTAGGCATAGTTTGCCTTACTGTATGTATAATTACCTCCTTTCATATAAGTTTCCTCTACTTAACCAGGAGGTTCTAGGATCCAGGATCTTACATCCTCTTTTGATATTGGCAGATATTTCAGTAAAATATTGTCTACAATTGCTCTTCTCAGACTTATATGTACAGAAACCAAGAGTGTCTTACTACCTTAAATCTTTTCCAGGTAACTAAAAGGAAGCCTGCAACACAGCTCAGCATGGCCTATTTAACCCCCATCTCCACAAAATCATGCTAACAATTTTTAACCTGCCTACTTCCTTGCTTCCTTCCCTCTATTCTATACCAAGCATGCTGTGTGCGCTGCATCATTCAGAATCCAGGCAAAGAAAAATATAGCACACACAAGCTAAGGAATGTAAGCATATTTGATAAAGGGACTCTTCGCAAAGGCATGAAGAAGTTTAAATAAAAACAAGGATCGTGCTGTACTCCTAGACTAAGAATGGAAGTGAATAATTTTTTTTTGAAACTGGAGAGAAAGAGCTCTATGAGAAGTGCTGATGGACACAAACAGTTACATGTAGTCAAGGAGCATGACCAAGGGACAGAACCTGGCATGAGAGGTGCAACACAATAATGGTCTTACATGTAAGGCCCAATACATGGCCTTACAGTGTTCTGATCTACTGAAGGGCGCTGCCACCGACTGAACCAACCAGAGCCCACAGGCAAGGGAACCCAGTAGTATCCCTTACAGAAACCAACATTCCATGAGCAGGGCTTGATAGTAATGGGAGAGAAGCATGGGATATTATCTGGGGGAAAAAAAGAGAAAGTTATCTAAGACACTTTCTATAAAACCCTCCTTCCTTCCCTGGTGGTGCAGTGATGACTCACTGGTCTACTGACCCCAAAGTCTTCAATCGAAAAACGCCAGGCAGCTCTGAGAGAGAAAGATGAGGTGTTCTACTGCCATACAGAGTAACAGCCTCAGAAACTCATAAGAGCAGTTCTACCCTGTGCTGTAGGGTCACTCTGCATCAGAATTCTCTAGATGCCAGGGAGTTTGCTTTGCTTGTTTGTTTTCTATCCTCCTGATCCAGGAAAAGGGAGTAGGCCAATTATTTTATTCTAAGGAAATTCATGTGTGCAAACATTGTGGCTTAGCGGACTGACCTGCTGCGTGATCCTCCAGAGTTGTTTAGTCTGGCTGCTTCTCAATCTCCACTCCTGTAACAACAGTGAGACCTATCTGCCAGGATTGGCATGAAGTTATTATGCTGGGTCATGTTTGATGGGTCACAGATAGGCTGGCACTCAAGAAGTCTCACCAAATAAATATTTTTCTCATCAAGTCCACCTTTTCTCACATGTTCCCGCTCACACCTTTCCTCCCTCTCACCCACCGCTTCATTCTCCCCAAGGAATTCTTCCCTTCCGTTAATGACATCCCTTGGTATCCCTTTTCCCAAGGCAACTTTAGTTCAGTTCAGTTCACCAAAACAAGTGGTCGGTGGGTATTTTTCTTGTGTGTGTGCAGCCTGAGGACCACAAAAAACACTTCATTTGGGGTCCACGTAGGAGCTGCCCTCAGGCCATTATCTCAGTCCTGCTTGACTCACACCTTAGAAGGCTATGTGATGGGTGAGTTATCTGTTAGCAAAAGATAGGTGGCTAATCCAAGCAGAGTGGCACAGCCGTTAAGAACTCGGCTAACTGAACAGTTGGTGGCTGGGACCTCCCTGGCACTCCGAAGGAGAAATACCTGGACCTGCTTCCCTAAAGGTTACAGCCTTAAGACTCTCTAGTCTAGTTCTGTTCTGTCATGACAATCAAATCAGTTGTGTGAGGCTTTCCCATCAACAGAGGGGGAAATTGCAAAGCTGAAAACATTTGGAGGCCCAGATGCCTTTCTTTGGAGAGTTATTAATTGTGCGCTATGTATACTTATTAGAATCCCTGGTGGGGCGGTAGTTAAGCATTTAGCAACAAACTGAAAGATTAGGCAGTCTGCACAAGAAAGATGTGGCAATGCGCTCCCATAACGAGTGGAGACTCAAAAATTAAAAAAAAAAACTGAATGCCAAACTCATGCCATCAAGTCTGCTCTTCATTTGTGGTCCACTTAGGCCAAGGTAGAAACCCAGGACTGTAAATAATTATGGGAGTGGAAAGTCCCATCTTGTCTTTCTCCAGCAGGGAAGCTGGAGGTTTTGGACCAGTGCCTGTGTATCACAGCCCAATTCATAACCTCTATGCACCCAGCCTCCTCCATAAAGCCTATAACCTAGCAAACCCAGTGGGGCAGTTGTGCTTTGCTCTGTTGTGATGCTATGAGTAAAAACTGACACACTGTTGAGATTGAGATGGATACACTGTCTGTAAACCCCTGGATAACTGTCCTATTGCAGACTCCAGGTTGTTATGTATAAAATGCAAAATAAATGTTTTTATTGACAAAAAAAAAACCTGACTTGATGGGAAAGGGTGTGATGGGTAGGTTTGTTATGCCAACATGGCCACAGAAGATCAGTAGGTCTGTGGTGGGCCATTGAACACACGGGATGAATTGAAGGGCAGAGATAGGATGGCTCGGTGAGTCCCGCCCTTTCTCTTGCTTCCGGATCTTTGGACCAGAGGGCTGCTTTGTTCGTCCTGTTCCTCGACCTCCAAGCAACACTACCTGTGGGACACTAATCATGAACTGTGGAGGTGTGAGTTGAGGTTCCTTCAAGCCCTACTTCGCCACACTCCTGGGATAGACATCTCTTGAGCTGGGGACTGTTGGACTCTGTCATCTGGCTGACTGTTGGTGACCTGCTCGGCTGTTTGCTGTCTGTGACCAGATAGCCTGGATTGCTCTACAGAGGACTACTCAGCGGCCCTCAAGACTTGAAGGACTGCCAGTCTTCTAGCTGTCTCATGCAAGTGAGTTGCACCGAGCAACCTGTACTGCTTTATAGGTAGTTAACTGTTTCTTTCATATCTTATATACCTTTCTCTATATATAAATATATAAAAAGAATTACTAGTGTCCTGATTTTATTTCTCTAAGAGAACCCTGCCTGACACAAAGGGTATGCATGTTTACATTTTAGTGCCTTTCCCAACAGTGTCTTAAATGGCCAAGAAAGGGTCTTATGGCTGATGTTGATAAAGTCACAGACCTATACAAACTTCCAGTACCTAGATGTTCTCTAACAGCTAATGTGTGGATGGAGGCTCAAGTAATGACATCTAGAAAAATCTCAAGTTGGCCATTGTTGCAGTTACATAACCTGTCAACTTGCACAGGGATAGAGTCTATCCTGTCAATCAGGTCATAGCCAATGAGGCCTCTTAGTGGGTATGGTCTTCTTCAGAGGATTTTGGGTATTCCAGACTTCCTCCATGGACGTGGGACACAGATGCTTGCTGTGAGACATTCCTGATGACAAGACACATGGAGCTATGCTGATGGAGCCGGAGCCCTGGAGCTAGAGGAGTTACATGGAGACCCATGCCAGACTGAGATGTTTCCACTGCCACTGGATCCACAAGACTTTCCACTCACTGACCTATGACCTTGCTTTACTCTGCATCATTGCATGTGCTGCCTGATTCTGAAGGAGAGTTACAGACTGGTATCTGACATAAGGGCTAATATAGGATGTACAGTCTTGATCTAGACAGGGCTACGATGTTTTCTAAACATACAATTTCTCTTTATGTAAAGCACTTTTGGGGGGGCATCACTGCCCTCTGGTGGGAGTGGGAGGCCCAGTCTTGCTCCTTGAGAGCTGCTGCTGGACTTGAACCGCCAACCCAGTGGGCCGCAGTCCCGCCACGGGGGCTCAGCCCTAAAGCACTTTTTATACACATATGAGTGAGTGCCTTTGGATTTGTTTTTCTAGTTAACCCAGACTAACATAGTCACAACCCCATAATTTACTTTCTTAGCAACCATTTTTCTGCCAAGGACAAACTACTTTTCCATTCTTCCATGTAATTTCTTTGGCCAGAGTCCGCATATGCCAAGAATTCACACACAGTGTGCAGAACTACTGACCACAGTGGGCTCTTCCTTTTGCACAAGTCAGAGCAGGTCCCTGGGCAGCCCTGAATGAACAAGCCAACAAAGAACTCTTGAGTTTCCAACTGGTCCCGTCTGTTTACCAGCATCTGCCTCTGTCACATCTGGGGTAATGCTGTCTGAAAGCCATTATTTATCTTGTCAACCCAGAACAGGAAAAGTACATTAAAACTGAGTTCTACAAAACTTCTCTTTTCTACATCTTGTGGTATACCTAGTATTCAAAATCCCAAGATAATTCTTGGTACCGACCTCTAGGGTAACATGGGAAAAAAAATAAAAAAGATTTCTCTCTCCAGGGCCTGCAGTGTTCAGATTGATTCCACTGGCTTCTGGATGCTGAGTCTACAGATGTCTGCTGCAGAAAGCTAATGTTTTTCCAAGACTCTGAAATGAGATTGCATCAGAGGCAGGAGAGGGAGAATGGGTACTGAATTCAGCCCAACCAGCATCTGCAGAGAGCTGGAGGGCAGACATAGAGATGGATGATGAATGGCAGCTCTCCTTTTAAAGAGCTTAAAACTACACTGAGACACTTACATAGACAATGAACAAATTCGTTCTGGGGAAGAGACTGAAAAGATGTTGGCCTAAACTCCAGTGACCCTAACATGAGTGAGTGATTTTGGTCCCACCTGCGGGATGGCTCTCATAGGCTCTTCCTCAGACTGAATAACTCCAATTTGGAAATGCATTCATTATGGTCACTTATAGGATTTTAAGCTGAAGCTGTGTTCTAGGTTAATCTGCATCCCTCCTACACCCTGGCACGTGTGAATAGTTTCTTAGTTGACAAGAGTACTACATAGGCATCATTAGTTCATTTGAAGTCATACTGGAGTAGAGTAGACCTCACTCCAATACAACTCCCGGTCTCCTAAGAGTGAATAAAATATTCAAAGGAAGAAGCCCATGTACTCACTGCCATGGAGTTGGTTCTAGTCACAACAACCCTCTGGGACAGAGGAAAAGTGCACCCCTCCCTGGGGATGTCTGAGACTGTAAATCTTTATAGGAGTAAAAAGTTGTGTCTCTCTCCCATTGTGTCAGTCCGATATTAACCCATATGCTCCAAATCAGTCTACAAAGTCTCCTTCTGACTCATGAAGTCACAGGTCAGTGGGTGCAAAACACTGGCACTGGCAGGGGTCTCTCCATGGCTCCTCGCCTCCAGGGATCCGGGTCCATCAACAGCAGAAGCAACTCATCGCTGGCAGAGGTCTCCATTTGGCCGCCCCAGCTTCAGAGGTCTGGCTCCATCAAGGCAGAGCCGTGTGATCTCTCCACCAGCATCTCCAGCTTCTCAGATGCTGCCAGCCTATCTTGTCTGTGATTCATCATCTCTGAGACTAACTTCCAACAACTGGGGAGATAGCTTCCCATCTTCACAAGGGAAATATCACAAGATTTCCCAGAAGTCTCAGGAGAAAGCCATGCCCACACAGAGGCCTCATTGGCTACTCAATGGCTATCTCCAGATTAACAGGCTAGACTCCATCCCTACATTTCAATCATAAAATTAACACAAGCACATGACTGCCACACCCATGGAGTGGCTGATGATTTTCAACTGCTGATCTTGTAGTTAGTAGGTCAAAACATAAACCATTACTCCACCAAGGCTGTGAAAGGGGTGAAGAATAAAGGTAAAGATGGGAATGATACATTTATAAACAAACAAATACCAGGCACTGGGGAAAGCCTCCACGAAGGTCAATGCTTCTGTTCCCTGGGGACAGGTGCTCCCTGAGACAGCCCCCCCATCCGAGGAATTCATCTTGTTGACATCATGATTTTGGATTTCTGGCTCCTGGAACAGAGCTGTCACAGTGAAGTGGGCCATGTGTTGGGCTGTTAACTGCAAAGTCGATAGTTTGAAACCAGGACCTTCCCACAGGAGAAAAATGGGTCTTTCTAAGCCCCAAAGCACCTGCTGTTACAGACATCCAGAGAGGTACTTCAACCCTCTCCCCTAGAATCCTTATGATTCAGAATCAGCCTGATGGCAGTGAAAGAGAGACAGCCTCTGGAACAGGGAGAGAATAAAATCCTCTTATTTTGTTGCATTAAGCCATCCTATTTGGGGTGCTTGGTGGCTGACCCTTGGAAATTAGTATGTCATGAGAGTTGGATGGTGGTTCTGCAAGAGGGACTAAAGACACCTACAATCCATCTTCTTCGAGGGAGGTTAATTCTGGGAAGGAATTATTTGGAAGGTAGCCTGCCGAGTCAGGAGTAAGGCAGATCATTCCTCCTCTCCCAAGACCATGGCCTAGGCCCTGAAGCATGGCTGGTTGGGGGAGCAGGGGACTTGTTTAAGAGTAGGGAGGAGTATGTTATGAGCTCCCCAAAACGCAAGGAAGAGGGTCAGCAAAGGTGGAAAGACACGAATGAGAAACCCCAGAGTTGGGGATGAGCCTGTGAGTTTTGAGTCCTCTTCTTTAGTACTATACTTGTCATTCATCATGCCTGAGTCTTCAGTAAAATGTATCAAACTTCTTAAAAATTCAGCAATGAGGTCTTCAGTCAAAGTCAGCGATGTTCCAGCCTTCAAGGGAGTTGAGCAGAGTTGGGAGAAGCTCAGCTGAGGCCAGATGTCCGAGAAACTGAATGAGACAAGGATTCAAAGTGAGAGTCACAGAGAGAGTCCTGCTGAGACAGGAGGAGCAAGGGGTTCAAGCTAGGGTGGGGGACCCCGATTCCCACCACTCCATGTTTCCTCAGGAACCTTCTTACTGCCAAAGGAGCATGTGACCAAGTATGAAAAATCAGATCGGTTTGGGGCAGGTAGGATGCCCCAATGTGCTGGCGCAGACTGTGTGGCAGAGAGTGAAAGGGTTCCCACTCCCTGTGAGCAAACAAGGCTGGAGCCGAGTGCCTTATGAGGCCACAGGTGGTAGTAGAAGCAGAAGGGAAAGGCACAGAAGACCTTGGTGGCTAAGACTTGTGTATCAGCCCCTTTTCCCCCCTTCCCATGAAATGCCCCCAAGAGAGTCTTCCTCTTCAGTCAGGGGATGTGGGCATGTAACAGAGCCATTTCCTGTCAAGAGACCTGTGAGAGGACATGCCATAGCTATTCAACTTTAGCAAAAAAAAAAAGTTTAAATTAGGCCAGGTAAACCCTGCACAAAAGGGAGAGGCAAGGAGACCATAGATGCAGTGTAGCCAAGTGGGGAAGAGCATGTGTCAGAAGCTTCCAAAAGGCCCCAGGGGCGTGGTGGGGTAAGCATCAGGCTGGTAACCAGAAGGCTGACACTTCTCTGTGAAAGAAAACCTTAGCAATCTGATTTTGTATAGATTTACACCCTTAGAGACACAATGCAGCCATTCTTCTCTGTCTTATAGATGTCTGTGAGTGAGATTTGACAAGACAGGTTGTTTTTCACTTTTGTTTTTGTTTTAGGGACAGGTAACGATATTTCTAGGATTATGTAGTGATGTGTGCATCGTGTAGCTAACCAAAAGGTCAACAGATCAAAACCACTAGTCCCTCTGTGGGAGGAGGGTGAGGCCTCCCTCTCCCATATATATTTAGTCTCAGAACCCCATAGGGGTAATGGTACTCTGCCCTTTAAGTAAAAAAAATCACTGTGAGTTAAAAAAATCACCTTGATAGCAGTGAACTTAGTTGCTGTTTAATCAAGTAATCCAGGTAATGCTCTTCACACCACTCATTCATTGATAATTCGAAAGTATTTATTGATCTCTTAGAAGAAAACAGGCCGTGGCAGCTAGAATGCATCAGTGAGCAGAACCGTTGCTTCTCAGTCTAAGTCATGGTTCCCTCATGTGTGTCAGAGCTGCCTTGTGCTCCTCAGAGTTGCCAGTGGCTGGTAACTCAGCCAGGTGTGTTAGACTGACCGGGTTGACTAGAGAAACCAATCCAGAGATATTCATATAGGTATAGGAAAGAGCATCATAGGGAAGAATAGTTTTATATTAAGAAAATATCCCAGATCAAGACCACAATTTCAATGTTAGCCCCAAAGTCCAATAATAGTCCACTAATTCCACCTCAGACTCAAGCAGCATGTGAAACGATGTGAAATGGAGCAAGACCATGGGTCAGTGGGTGAAAAATCTACTGGATTCAATGGTGGTGGAACCATTTCTCCATTGGCTCAGGCCTCCTCGTGGCTCCTCCTTCTCTCCAAGTGTTTCAACAGCCGATCTCAGAAAGTCTCCACATGGCTTGTCAATAGGAAGACTAAAGCAGAGAGAGAGGGACTTCCCCAGAATCCTCATAAGATGGCCATGCACACAAGGAGGCATCATCAGGCTATGAACTCATTGATAGATGATATGCCACCCCTACAATTATTTATCATGTTGACATGAAATTATGCAACAACAGCCCCAGCCCTTTTGAGGAGTAGCTGGTGAATTTGAATGTTCAACTTTTTGGTCGGCAGGCAGATATGTCCATTGCATAACCTGGGAACTCACAGTAAAGAACTTGGGTCAACATCATACTTCCTGCCCCTTTGTACACTACACTACACTACACTACACTACGCGCGCGCACACGCACACACACGGAGAGAGTTCATGTCTTCTATATCAGTAAGCCCACCTAAGAGTTCACAAGGGCAGACATGTCCTCAGGCTTAAATGGCATTGGGGAAAGAAAGTAAAGCTTAAATAGGGACATGGGGACATGGAGCACCAAAAGGTGGTGGGAGAGCAATGTTGAAAGCAGAAGGATCCTCATGGGCAAATGCCATCAAGACTTGAGTGAGAGGTGCCGAGACTGGGGTTGGCTGCTGCAGGGGCTGTCCAGCAGCACCAGGGAAGATGAGCAACTGACCTCAGAAGGCCTATGTCCAGGCATTCTCTGAAGCCTCAAGAAACTAGGCTGCTGAATCAGTGCTCAACTGAAGCACATTCAACAGTGGAGGGATTTTGCCTCACTTCCCAAACTCTGCCGACCCAGGAATAACCTTCCCAATATTTTACAGGATTGAATGGAACATACAAGTAGAGGATGATAAAAGAAATGCAGAACTTCAGCCTGAGAGAGCAGAGAAACTGGCGGTTGGCTTTCTATCATGGATAACATGAGAAGGGGACAAGTGCTGACACCCTTGCCAAAACAGGCTGCTTGTGGAAGATTCCCCAAGAGTGTAATCAACAATTTCTTAATTTGGCTGAACTAAAGGCTCCTACTGCCTGGGAAAAGTGTGTGACTTTCATGCCCTCTCCTCTGGGACTCTTGTCTCTCTGAGGCAGGGGTCTGGAGTTGAGGCTTCCAGGCTGGTCCACAGAAGATCTCCATGTGTTTCTGGCTGAATCAGTCGTCCATGTGTCTTAAACCAGGCACCACCTGTGGCCCGGGAGTGGGTCATTTGCAAGGCTGACTATGCATGAACAGGTACAAAGGCCCTCACACTGACCTCCGTCCCCAGGCATCCCTGGAAGAAAGGCAAGCAGTACAATGTCTGCCCCTGCACCATGAGGACCCCAAATCTGGGACTATTTGCGAATGAGTAAAATCTACAGTCATATTTGTGACCAGTTCAGAAGTGTCGCTTATAGGAAATTTAGTTCTGTGAAGGGTTATCCAATTGGTTCTACTCACAGAGACCTCTACATCCAACAGGATGAAACACTGCTCTGGCCTGCCCCCTCCTCACAGTGTTCTGAGGTTTGAGCTCATGCTGCAGCCGCTGTGTCTTTGTGTCCTGTCAAGAAGCTTCCTCTTTTTTCCTGACCCTCTGCTGGGCACGCCTATCCAGGGACGAGTTTCTTCTGACAACATAATGATAAATGCATAAGTAAAATCATATCTTCTGATCTTCCTTGAGTTCTTGCTATGAATGAGGTCATCTTCTAAGCATTCTCTATGTCTCCCCTACAAAGCAAAGGTAATCGTTGAATCAACTCTGACTTATGACAACCCACGCATCTGAGAGTCAAACTATGCCCAAAGTATCCTTCTATGGATATAATCTTTTGGATGTAGACAGGTAGGCATTTCTTGCAAGTCATCCTTGGGTGGATTCAACCATCAACCTTTTGGTTAGGAGCTGAGAACTTAACCGTTTGTGCTGCCCAAGGACTCCTGCTTGTGCTGTGTTATTTAATCTTTAAAAACACTCTCTGGCGGTCATGTGCTTATGTCAATTTTATGATTGAAATGTAGGGGTGGAGTCTAGCCTGTTAATCTGGAGATAGCCATTGAGTAGCCAATGAGGCCTCTGTGTGGGCATGACTTTCTCCTGAGACTCCTGGGAAATCATGCGATATTTCCCTCGTGAAGATGAGAAGCTATCTTCCCCAGTTGTTGGGAGTTAGTTTCAGAGACAATTAATCATGGACAAGACAAGCTGGCAGTGTTCGAGAAGCTGGAGGAGCCGGCAGAGAGACCACACAGCTTTGCCGTGATGGAGCCAGACCTCTGAAGCTGGGGCGGCTAGTTGGAGACCTCTGCCAGCACTGAGTTGCTTCTACTGTTGATGGACCCTGAGCCCTGGAGGCGCGGTGCCCTGTCAGCACCGAGATTCTGTACCCACTGAGCTGTGACTTCGTGAGTCGGAAGAAGACTTTATAGACTGATTTTGGGCATATGGGTTAATCGAACTTATGACTTTGGACTGGATTGGGCTGGGATGCTTTCTCCATGTCCCATTCCTTTTGTATATAAACCCTTTCCTTATATTGATATGTGTGTCCTTGAACTTGTTCCTCTAGTCTACCAGGACTAACACACAATCTATGAGAGAGGAGAATTTATTTCACTTTGGAGATGGGGAAACAACAGAGATACCAAATGTTTAAGTAATACTACACTTGATCTTAGCCAAAAGGCCGAGAAGCGATGTGTTTAAGTAATTTGTTCAAAGTCACTCAGCTAGGAAAGGGTGGGACCAGCAATTGAACCCAATCAGTTTATGCAAAATGTTCTTACTACTAAATTGCACTGTAAATGGCTATTTTTCACCATCCTGGGACTGGCTGACAGTCGTCTTGAACCACAGGCTGCTCAATCTAAGTTAAATGGAGAGTCTGACTCCCACCTCATTTCATGGGGTTTCAATAAAGCTATACTTTTATCTGTGATAAAACTATATGCCTTACCTAAGATTATATATTTTAGTATTCATTCCTTGAAACACTATTATGATGGTCTGGATATGGCTCAAACTCAGTGTTAACTTGCTTGAACAGAATTGACCTTGTATTTTGTAGCTTTGTTTGAACTGAGTTAATCCAAACCCAAAGAATCTGGGTTGGCATCAAGAGCAAGAAGCCAGTACCCCTGCCCCTCTAGCTATGGAGGTGTTAAGGTTTTTTCCTGACTTGTTTTACACATATGTCAGCTGATATGCCTATATTGGTGAAATGGCTCAACTGAGAGGCATTGCTTTATAAAAAGAATGTTAAATTGGCTGAGCCCCAGTGGTGTAAGTGGTTGAGCATGGGACTGTGAGCCACGGGTTTGGGGTTTCAAATCCAGCAGTGGCTCTCAGGAGCAGCGCTGGGTAGCTCCCATGACGACCAGAGGGCAATGATACCAAAAAAAAAAAAAAAAAAAGAATGCTGAATCACAATTTCCTCAGTCACAAAATTCTCCAGATTCTTATGAATCTTAAACATTTTAAAGCATATCTATTATACACGATACACATGTAGTTAAATAACACCTAATGTCATGGATGTAGCAAAGCTTTCTGGGTCTTCTCTGCTGATAGGACACAACTCAAAATGAGAAGGGAGAAAAAAAGCACCCGGAAAACTCCCATCAATAACTGGAATGGTTGAACGTATTAAGGATGAATCTAGGAACAGTGGAAGTCACCAACATTTGAAAGAAACACACAGGAACAAGGCTGGGCTTCCTACTCCCACCAGGGCTGTGATGCCACAACAAAAGGAAGAAAAGGAAAAAAACACATAGAGACCAATATCCCAGGTGGCAGTGAGCTGAAATGGACTGGCCACCTCTCTGCTGAGGGACAGTTCTTTCCCTAGCAATCCTTTACTGGCTTGCTCTCTGAGGAGTCCATCCGCAGCAGGCTCTCAATGTTTTGCTTTCATTAAAAGGATCTCAGGGGTTATTCAATCAGAGATGGGCCTCCTATTTCTCCTCCCTACTCTTCCCTTAGTCTGGAAACTCTTAAAATCTTACCACCATAAGTGAGTTGCTGATCTATGAAATACCAGTGGGACAGCTTCCAATATCAGTGCAACAGGCAAGTCATAAAAGTGTGACAAACTGACAGGCCAGTGGTGGGAAGCGATCCATGTATGAGCCTATTTCAAAAACAAGTGATCCTACAAAGTGCAGAAAATTTTGAACAATATCAATACCACAGGCTGATGCAATGCTAAAGATCATTCAAAAGTGGTTACAGTGTTACATCAACAGCGGACTGCCAAAAATTCAATTCAAACGTAAAAGAGGACATGAAATAAGATATATCATTTCTAAGGTCAGAAGGATGTTGACTGAAAACAGAACATAGCAGAGAGATGCTCATTTGTATTGTAGTGATTATGTAAAGACATCTGACTGCAGGGATAATAACAAATGCTATATGACATTTGAAAAATGGGAGTTTCAGTGCATTTAATTGTGTTCATAGGCCAAGAGGTAGTTGTTTATACAAAACAAGGGGACACTATGTGGCTGAAATCAAGAAAGAAGTGTATCAGACTTGCATTTGTTTTTTTTTTGTTTGTTTGTTTGTTTTTGGGGGGGGGCATCACTTCTCTCCGGCAGTGGGAGTAGGAGGCCCAGCCCCACTGCTGGAATTGAACCTCCGTCCCAGTGGGCTGCAGTCCCGCGCACAACCACTACGCCACCAGAGCTCAGCCCTTGCATTTGTTTTTTTAGCCAAATTTAGCTTTAGCCTATTCAAACTGTATGTAGAGCAAGTAATCCAAGAAACTAGATTAGCTGAAGGAGAACATGGCATCAGGATTAGAGGAGGTCCATTTAACAACCCGTGCTAGGCAAATGAACCCATCCTGCCTGCTGAAAGCAAAGACAGTTTGAAACACTGATGAAGATCAAAGATGACAGCCTTCAGTATGGATTTCACCCAAACAGAATAAAAATAAAAATGCTCACCACTGGACCAATGAGCAACATCATGATAAATGAAGAAAACAGTGAGGCAGTCAGAGATTCCCTTTACTTAGAACCACACGTAGGAAAGCAGCAGCTAAGAAATCCAAAGATTTATTTCCCTGGGCTCATCTCTGCAAGCGTCCTCTTCAAATACCAAAAAAGCAAATATGCCACTTTGAGGGCTTTGGTATAATGGACCCAAACTCTGGCATTTTGCCATCTGATATGCATGAGTAAGTTAGACAATGAATGGGGACACTGAAAAACCACTAGTACCTTTAAACAATAGTACTAGCCCCCCAAAAATGTGAATAAAAGAGAGCTTCAATAAGTTTGTGAAAAGTGGAAATGAAATAGGAGGGAATTTTTCCATGAACTCCTTGAAGGTCTCTTGTATATCATAGACTGACCCAAAAGAAAAAGAACAAATCTATTTTGAAAAAAGTGCAACCAGAATGTTCCTTTGAAGCATAGATACTAAGAATTTTGTCTCATATTACACATGTTGTCATGTTTTGTTCTATGGTACATACGTTGCTATCAGTCAGTTTCACCTAAATTGTCCTTAACAACATCTATCTATCTATCTATCTATCTATCTATCATCTATCTATCTATCTATCATCTATACATTATATACACATTATATAATTACATATGTATGTATATATATATATTAGGTTTGTGTAGCACGGGAACATAAGTGGCATGAAGATGCATTCCATACCCATTCCAGTTCTGAATGTGTAGTAAATCTGGGATGAGAGTAGAATAGTGGAAGGTATCAGGTGTGAGCATTTGAAAGGGGGCTCAGAAAGTTGATTATGGAAGAAAGAGAATTCTTACAAATTCCTATTTACTCCTTTCTCCAAAGCTAAAAAGAAAACCAAAGGAATTTGTCTATGAACAAATTAACAAACTAGGAGAGGAATGAATAATTTTTGCTATGTCTTAGCTTCAGCAGAACTTTATGCATAAGAAGTGAAACCCTCCAAAGAAAGTAGGCATAGGGGGAGTAAGCGCAATGTCTCACACGAAATCTACTAGCATGGAGTCCTTTTGGCTCATAGTGACCCTGGATTGGGTGTCTGAGGCTATATGTTTTTATAGAAGCACAAAACCTCCCCTTTTTCCTGGGGAGCTACTGGTGGTTTTGAACTGCAGACTTTGCAGTTAGCAGTTCAAAGCTTACTTGACAGTGTCATCAGGGTTCCTTGCAGTGACTCTAGGGAACCCTTGGATAAGTTTCAGACACACTACACAGAGAGTGTTATGGCCCCCGGACTTCCATCTCTTCCCTCAGATGAAGTGACCCTTTCTGTCAGGCAGCAAGATGTCCACCCACCCCGGCTCCCTTCCTTCATTGCAGAGATCAGAGAAAGAGCTGAGTCCACAAGAATGAGGCTATCAACAGAGGGTGGCTTTTCCACAAATTTGCATTTATGGAAAGTCTGAGAGTTGTCCTTTCCTAGGGTTAAGTCTCTGGATACAAAGACCATTTGGGCTAGGATACCCAACACTCTCTGACTTTACCTAACTGTCCCTTGAAATCTTCTTAAAACCAAACAAACAAAAGCTCAAGCTCACTGCCAGCAAGCCTAACCTGACTTAGAGTGACCTATACCCTATGGTATAGGGTACAACTGCTCCAGTGTGTTTCTGAGACAATGTATTTTTTTAAATCATTTTTTGGGAACTTATACAACTCTTATAGAAAGCTGCCTTTTTTCTTGCACAGCGGCTGTTTCAACTAGTGACCAATGCAAATTGCAACCCACTAAGCCAACAGGGCTCCCCAAACCAAGCAACAGTTTAGGTTACCTAATGATAAAATGTCTGCCTGGAGCATTATGTTCATTTAAGCACTGTTTATATGGGGTCAGATTGGTAACAGCTACTGAAATATTTATATAGGAACCTTATGTTGGGAGTGAGCTTATGCTAATTAAGGAGGGCAATTCAGAAAAAGAGGGTGAAAGTGAGTAAACAACTTGAATGTAATTAAGTGGTACATGCAGAAACTATAGATTGATGTATGTTTAGTTGAATATATGATCCCTAATAATAGTTATTTTAAGTTCAATGAGAAACTATTTTAAAATAGTCTTATTGGCGTACAATTTATATATATACATCCATATTCCTGTCATATTAAATAGAATTATATAATAATCACTGCAATCATTTATAGAAACTTTTTAAAATGAAAAAGGAGGTTGGTAAAGGAGGGAAGAAAAAATAGAAAGAAAAACAATTGAATGAAGACAGAGGGAAAAAGGGATTAAAACACTGAAGAATATTCTTAGCAAATAATAAATATATTTTCCAAATATGTAACAAAAGTAAAAGTATAAATGCATGAATGAATAAAATAGAAGATACTAGTTCTGTGTATATACAGAAATTTAGCTTAGTGAAAATGCAGGACTCTACATTGATAGAGAAAAGTAGCTTACCTCCTTCCTCAACTGGTGAGCTAATTATTTAAACATGTGATCTAATAAAAGTAGACATACTTCAGCACTCCACCTTCAGAATCAAAGTATAAGTGAGTTAGATAGAATGCTGTTTTCAAAACAATGATAATATTCAATTCAAATATATAAGACTATTTAGATAGATTATTTAAAAATCAGATAGGATGTCTGACAAAAGACAAAAATCCACAAAATGTCAGAAAACTTCAAAACTTGTAACAAATTGAGGAAATAAATTTAAACATGTGTATTAAAAGTTATTATAAGGGAAGTTTAAAATAAAAAAGCACAACTTTTTCAACTTGCTGAAGATTTAAATTTTTTCTTAATCAAATCTTTGATTCCACTATTGTGATCTCCTTTTCTGTCATCTTGTCTGATGCATAACCAGTTCAATAGACTTGTGTTTGTTATCTCTGATGTCTATCCAAATAAGTGAGATAAACAATCTGGAGGAGAAAACAATGGTTCAAATGGTTCCAGGGGGACATGGGAAAGGCTGGGGAATGTATAGGCTGAGGAAAGGAAGTGGGTGTTAACAAACCCAGGGACAAGTGAACAACAAGTGATCTAAAATGGTGAGGAGGGTGGGTGCTGGTAGGGCTTGTTCAAGGACAGGATAGCCTAGAGGAATTACTGAACTCCAAATGAAGATTGAACATGATAGTGGTACAAAAGGAAAGTAAAAGGACATAGAGAAAAGAACTAGGAGAAAAAGAGCATTTATAGACATCTAAATATAGGCATGTACATATGTAAATATATTTTTATATGATGATGGGGAAATAGATCTATCTGCATATATTTTAAGTTTAGTATTAAAGTAGCAGATGGACATTGAACCTCTACTCAAGTACTCCCTCAATGCAAGAACACTCTATTCTATTAACCTGACATTCCATGATGCTCACCTTCCTGACACAATCACTGAAAACATGTGGTGAAGAAAGCTGGTGTCTGGCTTTTGAAAGATATAGCATCTGGGTCTTAAAGCCTTGAAGATAAACAAGCAGCCATCTAGCACAGACACAACAAATCTCACATGGAAGAAGCACACCAGCCTAAGTGCTCATGGGGTGTCTATAGGACCAAGTATCGAGCATCAAAGACCCAGAACAAGAAAATCATGTCATTGTGAATGAGGGAGAATGTGGAGTGGAGACCCAAATCTCATCTGTAGGCAATTGGACAACCCCTTCCAAAAGGGTCACAGGGAGGAGATGAGCCGTCAGGATGCTGTATAACATCAATGAAACATACAATTTTCCTCCTGTTCTTTAATGCTTCCTCCTTCCCACTGTCATGACCCCAATTCTACCTTACAAATCTGGATAGACTAGAGCATATACACAAGTACAGATAAGAGCTGAAAACAGGAAATCCAGGACAGATAAACCCCTCGGGATCAATACCGAGAATAATCATACCAGGAGGGGAAGGTAGGGGAAGAAAAAGGGATCAGATCACAATGATCTACCTATAACCCCTCCCAGGAAACTGGACAACAGAAAAGTGGGTGAAGGGAGACATCGGTCAGTGTAAGAGATGACAAAATAATAATAATTTATAAATTATGAAGGGTTAATGAGGGTGGGAGGTGGGGAAGGGAAGGGAAAAATGAGAAACTAATAACCAGGACTTAAGTAGGAAGAAAATGTTTTGAAAATGATGATGGCAACAAATGCACAAATGTGCTTGACACAATGGATGAATGTATGTATTGTGATAAGAGTTGTATGAGTCCACAATAAAATGATTTAAAAATAAATAAAATAATATCTTGGGAAAACATGAACAGCAAATGAAAAATAACATTATACCACAAATTACAGGCAGGATTAATATTCAAAATACATTAAAACTCCTATAAATGCCAAATTATGAAAACTTAATGCAAAATAGTCATAGGCAATTAACCTTAGAAGAAATACCAATGGGATATAAACATATGAACATTTACTCAAACAGACTAGTAATCAGGGAAATTAAAATTAAATTAACAATTAGCCTACATTCCTTATTCAGCACTCTAGAAATTATGTAACCTATTGATCATATTCAATGTTGTTATTAAAGCCAGCACTCTCATCCACTCTTGTTTGCAATTTTTTTTGTAAACCTATTGGAGTATAAGTTGGCATTATTATAAAAATTTCGAATGTTCACATCTGATATGTTACATATAAAAAGTCATCCAAAAATATATGTCTGTCAAGATATGCAAAAGGGTACCACCCCAAAATACTCTAATTGGGCTGGGCATAGTGGAACATTCGAAGTATGCATTTTTCCTGCTAGGTGAGCCTCAAGCAACGTATTCTGAGTTAGTGCATCCAGTGGGGTTGCCTAAGAACAGTGTTCTTTCTGGTCAAAGTGAACTTTTTTCATGAAAGTAGACTCCTTTGCATATCTTGTTTTTTGTGTGATATCTAATTTAAGAGAACAACATGCAGTTAAGAAATTTTGTTTCCTGCTTAGGAAAAATGCAACAGAAACTGTTATGATGTTGAACACAGTTTTCAGGGACAGCAATCTCAGAGAAACTCAAGTGTACGAGCTATTTTCTTGTCTTAAAAAAAAAGGTGATGGGCTGAGCCCCCATGGCATAGTGGTTGTGTGCAGGACTGTGGCCCACTGGGTTAGTGGTCCAAATCCAGCAGCAGCTCTCCAGGCGCAAGTTTGGGCCTCCTACTCCCACCAAAGGGCAGTAATGCCCCAAAATACAAAAAATAAAGTTAAAAAAGGTGATATGTCAATTGATGACTGTGATAATCAGGTTTATTGTGCCAACTAGGTCGATAGGGCATGTGGGCAGAGATTGGAGGGCATTGAGAGAAATGGCTCAGCAAGACCATCCATTCTGTCTTGCTTCCTGGTGGTTGGACCAGTGTGCTGCTGCTTTAGCTAGTTCTCTGTCTCAACCTGTATGTTACACTACCTGTGAGCCGAGCCAACCTGTGGATCATGTCGCAAAAGTTGGAGGCTCCTTCAAGACCTGGTTCACCATGCTGTTAGTGCTTTCATTGCTTGAACTTGAGACTGGCTGATCCTGTCACAATGCATTGCTTGAGGTAAAGATCCCAGAAGGGTCGACTTTACTAAGCTCCAGAGCTACTGACTGTTGATGACCTACCTTGCTGTCTGCGGCCTGCTGGCAGGCTCTGTCTGCCTTGCCAGAGGGAAGACTCCACTGTCTGCTTCCTTGGCATTGGAACCAGCAGCCCAGGAGAGTGAAAGACCTTCTAGTATATAACTGTCCATGAAAGTGAGTTCAACTGAGCCCTCTGTACTGCTGTGTGGACTAATTACCTATTATATTCCTACTATATAACCATAAGTGACCTGGTTTTGTTTCTCTAGAGAACCCTGACTAGCAATGATAAACCTTGTTCTGAACATTCACCAACTTCCCAAACAGACAGACATGTCAACTTGTAGTGCATTTGGAGTTCATTCCGCCTGTTAATCAAGCTTTCTACTTAGAGTTTCTGAAAAGATTGTGTAGCAGTGTGTGACAAAAAAAGGCCTGATCCGTGGCAGACAGAGAACTGGATTGGTTTTGCCATCATGACAATACACTTGCTCAGATAGCCACTTCAGTGCTCCAACTGAGCAAAAAACAGCATGCCTCTCCTGCTTCATGCACCAGACCCTGCCCTGTGTGACTTCTTTTTGTTTCCATGTATGCAGAAGGATGTGAAAAGACAGCAACTGGATGACATAGAAGAGGTGAAGGGAAAAAAAGGGAGGTTCTGCCAGCCATCCAAACACATGAGTTTGAAAAATGTTTCCAAGAATGGAATAGAAGTTTTGAAAAATGTATTGTGTAATAGAGAGTACTTCAAAGGTGATAAGGTCTTTTTGTAAAACAATTTAAATACATATCTTTGAAAAAATTCTAATTTCCAGGATATCTTCATGTATTTACTTGAACCATGGTTCTTATTTTTCTAGGATATACAAGGAGACTTCAGAAATTTATGGAAAATATACATTATCTTTTCCTTGCATTTTCCATGAACTTTTTTTGTTGTTTTTGTTTTGTTTTGTTTTTGGACATCACTGCCTTCTGGTGGTAGGAGTAGGAGGCGCAGCCTTTCGCTGCTGTGGAGCCGCTGCTGGAATTGAACTTTCATCCCATGGGCTGCAGTCCCGCGCACAACCACTACACCACTGGGGCTCAGCCTCCATGAACTTTTAAAAGCCCATTTTTTATATCTAGTTGTGGGGTTCTTGTATCATGTGGTAGCTCCTCCAGATTTCTAAGATAGTGCCATACTGTGTTCCACAGTGACTTACCATTGTACCATCCCACCACCTAACACAGATTCTAGTTTTTCCACACCCTCTCTAATATGTGTGATTTTCTTCTTAACAGACATTTGGAAATGATTACATAATGCCTCAAGCATGTAGAGTGCCCAGAACAGTCCTCAGGTAAACAGCAAATGTGAGTGACTTTCACTCTTCGTCCAAATACAAAACAAAAATGAAGGATTCGAAAGAAGTTTGGATGACCCTGAAGATAGACCTGGCTTTTGTTAAAAGGCTCAGCACAGGTTCAAAGCACAGACCAAGATTGGACCAGTGTTCCTTGTACAGCTGCTTAGCTCCTGTATCTGAAGCCTTCTTCGTAAGCCCCAAGGATTGCTGTGTTGTGCTCTCTCGGTTCTGATGTCCTGGTCCTTTCAATCCCCCCACATGGAGGGGCTAGCAAAGGCCTGGCTGGATCATCTGTGCCATAGGCAGGACCATGGTAGAATCTCAAATTCCCAGACTCTCTTGAACTTCCTGTGCAGGGCTCCTGGCCATCACAGCATCTCTCTTTTCCAGCTGACTTTCCGATTTCTCCCACGTTTGTTTTTCTAGTTCTTATGTCGTCTTACTTTCCTTCTCTCTACAGTCTCACTTCTCAAGCACAAGGCGCTGCTGGTTGGGGATTTGAGGTGACAAACCAGGTGAAGCTGAATGGATCATGCAGGTCCCTGCTCCTGTTTTGCTTGCAGGTCAGAGATGCAGAGCGTGGCCACGGCATGGGTTTGAAAAGTGGCCGTCTTTCTCTCTGTCTTAAATGACTTGCTTCCTTAAGCCGGCCCTCAGAGGACCTGAGGAATTCTTCTTCAGAGACCCCACCAGTGATTGGGGAGAGCGTTTGTCCTAGATTTACTCGGCTCTGCAGCTGAAAAATGTCGCAGGCGGAAAGCTAACTTTGGAACAGTTGGAGGGTTTACCCCCTGACACCAGCATACATTTTCTCTCCTAGCTGAGGCCCAATTATATAAAGGACCATATGGAAAAACTTCACTGGAACAGAAATAAAGTCTGTCTAAGTTTAGACTCAGACAGGCCTGCTATTACCAAGGGATGAAATGAGCACTGCCAAGATAGGGAGGCTGCTCTGAAAGGGAAGTGTTGAGGTGTTTGGTGCTCAGAATACCTGAGCTCCAGCCTCGCGTTATTTCCAGGTCACTTTGTAACCTTAAGTAAGTAGGTCATTTGGCCTCTTTGGACTTCCGTTTCGTTGCCTGGAAAGAGGAGTAAAGAAGCTGGTTGTCTTGAGGTGTCTGTTAGTGTCATTGTGTTTTAAGACAATGATTCGGCAGTCTAGAGAAAGAAAGAGGAAGATGAGGTCTGTGTTCAGATTGACCTTGTTATCTCACACACTCCCCAGTGTATGTAAGTGAAAATAAACATGACTTCCATTGGTGATGTCACTAGGGTTGACGTCCCACACGCTGTGCAGTTAGTTCCTCGTGGTGTTACCCATCTTCCTCAAGGATCTTCTTTCAGTCATACCATACAGAGTCCTTAACAGTGTTGATTATCAAGTGGAATCATAGAATCCTTTGTGACAAGGACAGCAGTGTCTTCCATGACGGCAATATTTCTTGGATGATGTGGACGTGCACCATAAAATTGTCCTAAATCCTTATCCTTTGATCTCTGGCTCTTGAAACTGTAGCCAAGAATCTATTTTGCATCTCCAACTTCTGCAGTTTTGTGAACCAGTCACTTGTTATCTAACCTGCTAGTTTGGGCCCATCAGCAGCTGCAACCACACAAGGGAGAAAAATCTTCTAGATCGATGCTTGTACCTTGCTAACCTTCACAACTGCATGAGCCTTTTTCTCAATGGTTCATGAGTTCTTAGAGATATTGCAGCAACGTATGAAACCTGAGAATGAACAAGAGTGACAGGATAAGAGTTGATGTATTCAAATATACCGTGGAGTGCCAGAAGAACAAAATAATCTGTACAACCAGATTCCTTCTGGAGAAGGTAAATTAGAAGACCAGCAAAAAAAAAAAAAAAAAAAAAAAAGAGGGGAGGATTTTCCACAAGTTGGATTGACACAATGGGGCTCAAACATAGTAATAATTGTGATGGTGGTAGAGGACCAGGTAGTACTTCTTTTTTTTTTTTTTTGCAGTACCTCTGCCTCAGAAGGATTGACTTCATGTTAATCCATCTAAAGGAAATTATTCATGCAAACTTAAACAGAGCTATCTGGGACTAGGCACATCTTGGTTTGTTCATTGGTGGAAAACACACAGGAACTGGAATCGGCTAGTAGCTAAACTCTTGAGAAAAGGCAGAAGATAATTCTAGGGATATGCCTACATGTTGAGAGACACAAAACACCTTCACAGCGATCGTAAGTGTGAGGCTTGGGTGTAGCAGGTGGTTTAAGTTTGAGTGCTCTCCTAAAGGTAGCAGCTTGAACCCACCTCGAAGCTGTATTGGGGAAGCCAGGGGAACTGTTTCAATAACAATTCTAGCCAAGAAAACCTTCTGAAGTAGTTCTACTCTGTAGCCTATGAGTCAGATAGAGTGGGAGACTGATTTGACAGCAGTGAATCATGGCAAAAACAGAGAAATAAATTCAAATCAAGAGGGGGGGGGATTTTTCCCCCAAAGGTGAGACACATTATTAATGCATTTGTATTTGTTTTGCTCTCTTCAGCTTTGTGGTTTCAGATCTTTCTGAGAGCCCCACTGTTTCTTTATCTTATTAATGGAGTCAACCGGTGTCACAGAGCACACTCTGAGGCCATGACTAGCACACCAGGTACTGAGAACCAAAGCTAAAAACATAGTGTATATTAAATAATAATTGTTGATAGAAATAATGGTCAGAACTTTGGTTTTTGCTTTATTCTATTATGCAGAAGTATGAAAAAACATTTAATAAAAGGTAACAGGTGTATATGACCAATTAATATAAACACATGATATTATTGAGTTCTTAACGTTGCTAGAATATATGAAAAATCATCTCTATGTACCTCTCGCTATTGGTCCAATGTGGTCACAAACACTCCATTCACTGTCAGTTGGCAGTGCTCAAAAATTCAGCTGAAGCCAACTTGATTAAAAGGTCAGAGACAGGTCTATGCCCACCCATAGGAAATTCCCAGCACCTGCAGCAGGCTTGGGTAAGGGGACCCAAGGGCAGCTTGAGGCACTGGGACTGGTCAGCTGTGGTAGCCTGGATGGAGGTTTTGGCATGTTGACAGTGGTCTTCTTGGAATACATACAATTGTCAATTGTCAATACATACAATTGCCAGAGTTTAACTGTGTATTGTTAATACTTTTTGTATAGCTACTCTCCCACAGAAGGTGGGCTGAGTTTTGTATGTTAGCCTAGCCTGTGCCTCTTCTTTCGCCTGCACCTGGTTCCCTTTCAGCTTCCAGTTTTGTGTCCATAAGCAAGAGCCTTGGCAGGTCCTGCTGCGACACTCCCTTTTTATTTCCTGGTGTCCACAGGATGCATCTCTGCTGGACATCTGAGATTTATGGAGTCACCACCTGGAGCTTGAATACCTTCAGCTCCATTTCCTATGATGGATGTGATTTCCTTAAGCATTCTGATTGCTGTTAATCATGGAGGATAAATAGAACCTTGATTTGGGATGGGGTTTGGGGGCAGGGGGAGGAAGAGTGGAAGAGGGGTCCCTGGGTGGTACAAACAGTGCTTGACTGCTAACTGAAATATCGGAGGGTCAAATGCTCCCAGAGGCAAATGCCCCCTATTACAAAGTCAATGACAGACACTCTGGAAGTTACAACCATTGGAAAACCCAGTGAAGTCCAGTCCCATCCTGATACCCATGACAATCTCATAAGTTGGAATTGACTGGGTGTCAATTTGTTACTGGTTAAGTAAAGATGGATTGCTTTTGTCAAGCAAGCATGTCTTGGTTAGGAACTGATGTAAATAAGAAATGAATTGCCCCTCCCCCCCACAAAAAAAAAAAGAGAAACAAAATGAATACCGTTCGATTCAGCAAGAATTTACGGGCATTTTTGTGTGGGGTCCTCTCACAGTCATCCGCATCACTGTTGATAGCCACGGAGTCTCTGCATCTGAGTTTCTGTATTGTTTCCCTCCTTGTTCCTCATTCTACCCAACTCTCAGGTGCCCCCATCTCCTCGAAATGGGAACGCTAGCCTTCTCTGACAGCTGGCTGGCCTTGGCTCACTCAGACAAAAAAACTGATTTTTATTGAGCTGATTCTGCATCGCAGAGACCCCACAGGGCAGAAGAGAATGGCCTCTCAGGGTTTTGGAGACGGCAGTTCTTTACAGGAGTAGAAAGCCTCACTTTTCTCCCATCATGCTGGTCAAGTGCTGATCTGCAGTTTGCAGCCCAACTGGTAACCACTAAGCCCCGAGGGGTCTAGCTCGAGAGTGTTGCTAACTTCGGCTAGTCGACGGTTTTGGTTTTCCTGTTGCTGAATCCAGTCCTGACTCTCTCCTTGGCCTTTCATCTCCAGAGCCAGAAAAAGATTAGCCGGAGCCTTGGCAACCGTTTACATTGTTAGGAGGGAGAATTTGATTTGTCCTTGAGCAATACATTCGAGTGAGTGAGAGCCTGTTGATGTGGCACTATCATGTCTCACATAGATGATTAGAGAAAATTTCAGAAAAAATAGGACTGTAGGCAGAAGAACATCTATGACAAAACCAAGAATGCTTTTGGAGAAAAATCTATCATGGTAAGTCAAAACAACAACAACAACAACAACAAAACTTGGAGTCACTTCATCCTTCTTTCCTATTATCTGTCATGATTGCTGGGAAAAGGCTGCCCTTCAGATCCCGTTGAGTTTATTGTTCTAATGACTGTGTGTCTTCTTTGTGCCATTGCTCTGCCATTTAGCTGACAGTTGAGCCATGGGGGTGAGTTCAGTTCCAGGCATGAAAGATGTCCAAAGGCAATAGTCTTAGTGGCTCTGCCAGTCTCTGTCAGACCAGTAAGACTTGTCTCTATCTTTTTTTTTTTTAACATTTTGGGATTTGCAGCACACTTTTCCCCCATTCTATTCAGGACATCTTATTGTGGTTTCTTTCAAAGTGGTCAGCAGAGGTAGCCAGTTGCCGTCTGGTTTTTCTGGTTTCAGGGGCATGGAGACTGAGGTTCGTTCGTTCACATGGCCCATTAGTCCTTAGGAATAATCTTTCCTTGTATCTTTGGCTGTCTTCACACTTGCCTCTTCACTCGTCTTTGCTCAGAAATACCAATAGTTTCATCCTAAATGGCTGCTCATGAACTTTTAAGGTCCCCGTGGCTACTCCGCAAACTAGATGTAGAACATCGTCTTTGTGACCTCTGAGATGCCAATTGACCTTGATGACCTCTGAGATGCCAATTGACCTTGATGACCTCTGAGATTGGGCCTGAATTTCAAATTCCAATGATTCATTTCCCTATGGGTCTATGGCTAAAATATTTTCCAAACTTTACCCCTATATGTTCTACTACATTCATGGATATATTTTCAATACATATGAATACATATGCAGAGATTTCCTCTGTTGAAAAGTACGGTGGGTATAGTCTTGTCCATCTTTCCACCCTTGTTCAGTTTGAGTGTCTAGTTGTGTATCCACTCAGAGATGATTGCTATTTGTGCTACTGCATGGATGTGTATGTAACAGTTTCCTTCATTTAAGTTAATACAAATCTATGTTTTGCTTAGTGATTCACCTTCCCTTACTCTCCCACCTGCCCTTACACATTGGGTGCAAAGATATTTGTTAGAGGAGTTTCATTTTATCAAATTGACTCTTATGATGTCCATCCTTATCTCTTTTATTAAGTTTTTACTTGAAGTCTATTTTATATAAAAAAATATTCCTTCTCTCTTTTGATGACCATTTTCTTGATACGCACTTGGCCACTCTTTTTTGTGGGTAGGTTATTTGAAGTTATCCGGTGCCTATGAGTTACTGCTGCATCATTGTGTTAACTTTCTGATTATATGTTACTCTGCTTCATGATGATGTTTTGCTTTGTTTTAATGTATCCAGGAATCCAGACAGGGATGCAATTCTAGTCACTAGTCTGGCAGCAATAGGCTCCCATCTCTGAGTGAATTTGATAGTAGGTAGGAGTATGGGTACAAGTTTCTGATATCTGATCATGCAAAGCAGCTGAGGATATACCTGTCATGTATTGGCCATGGCTTCTCATTGATCTAATGGTGCTTATTCCATTGGTGATACTTGTCAAGTAAGTGGGGAAAAAGGATATACCTGAGTAGGTATGCTGAACTCCAAACTACTGAGAGAAAAGACAAAAGGGGGAAAAGTGGAGAGGGAGAGAAAAGCGGAAGAGTGCTCTAAGAAGGAAAAAGAGAAGAAAGAAAAAGAGAGAGAGAGAGAGGAAAAAGATAAAACAATACAGATGCAACACAAAATTAGGACTAACCACCAGATTACTGGCTCCTGTGCTGTGTCAATGTGATACTTACTCTTCCAGAGCAGGCAGCTTGGAATGTGGAGGATCCTGGAAAGGGTCCGGGTGAATGCTACTTGAACAGGGAGGTAAAGAGGGTTGGTGAACTCACTGCGACAAATTTTAGGAAGGGAGGGTGGAGAGAAGAAGAAGGAAAAAAGGCGAAACAAAGGGGCGAGAGGAAATAGCTAAGAAGAAAGGGAAAGAAAGAAAATAAACCTAACAATCGATCGGTACACATTTAGTTACCACATGCAACCACAGCACAAGTGTGGAGCACAATGCAGGGGCATATACTCCACTGTCCAGCAAGGGGTGAGTTCGAGTGCGGCTGATTGTTGGAGAGGGAGAGGTGAGTACCTGCCTGCTCCGTTGGGTCAAAAGACAGGGCTTAGAGAATGGAAATAAATAAAATATTGGAAAGAAGAGAGAAAAGAAGGGACAAAAGCAAGAGACTTCAAGAAAGAACTCCAATAGGATATTGGTGAAAGTGCTAGCTGTCGTACATAAGTGACTATAAGGGCACACTGCTCACGGTGCGGAAATGGCACCTCTACCCAGGGAGATGCAGAGATCTGAGCTGCTAGCAGAACTGAAGGGGAAGAAGGCTGCCCACTCAGTAAGATTAAAAAATCAATGAATACAGTCAAGGGAGTCCCAAAAAAAGAAAAAGAAAGGGAAAGAAATGGAGGGAAATTCAAAAAGAACTATGAAGAAATATTTTTTTTAATGTGGCCCCGCATAGCTAATGGAGGCACCTCTGGTCACTGGGAAGTTATTCCAGTTAAGGTAAAGTGGGAAGTCACAACATTTGGGATGCCAGTCCTCATGTGGGTGTTGGTAGAGTCCTGGATAAATGGAACTAGCTATCTGTTCTGATTGGAATAGTCACGAAATCCAATATTCCAAGTGGCCATGCTGTGCTAGTTGAAATTTACCTAATGCTTCTTGTTCGCTGTTTCAGCTCAGTCTCTTCCTCTCATTGATATTCAAGTCTCTCTTTTTTTTTCAGTGATTTTATTGGGGGCTCTTACAGCTTTTATAACATTCAATACATCATCTGTATCAAGCATACTTGTACACATATTGCCATATTCATTTCCAAATATTTTCTACTTGAGCCCTTGGTATAAGCTCCTCTTTCCTCCTTCTTCTTTTTTTATAAATCATTTTATTGGGGACTCATACAACTCCCATCACGATTCATACATACATCGATTCTTTCTTTAAAAACTCTGGATTCCAAGGTTTTCCTCTTTATCAATTTCACTTGGCTTCTTGTGTCGTTGTTAGAGATGGTCTGGCTAGTGTACCTTTCTTGTCCGCCATCTTGGACTTCTCCTTCTATGCTATTTACCTTGTGGTCTATCTCTCCTCTTCCAAGGGATGTGAAGTAGAAAGTACTGATCTAGAATGAGCCTGTGATTTACTTTTCATTGAGCTTCTAAGTCTCTAATATTATCAAAATTGGGAGGCAGATATCTCTTTTTCTCTCACACACAAATGATTCAAACATATTGAGTTTCTGGTTTTTTGGGGTTGTTTTTTTTTTTTTGTCTTTTTTGGTCATCTTCCAAAGACATCCACAGTTTGAAAATGAGGGACTCTCTGTTCTTTCCATGTGAAAAAACAAATGGCATATACATCAAATCAACTTTCACTGCTTACCCACTCTATGACAACTAGGCCTACATAATTAATATATTTTGAAGGACCGATGAGGCAGGCAGGTGTCCAAGGAACTCCAATTCAAGCAGTGACAAAGATGTTACAGGTTTGTATGATGATTTCACCTCAGTCAGTCTGCTTCACAGTTCACTGTCAAAATTGGCCAGAGAAGGGCTTGGCAATCAAGGCAAAGACAAAAGGGTTAGTTGTAACCAGTTTTATTTTTCTGCAAACTCCTTCTATCCTTACCACCTGGAATTCTTCCTTCCAACACTCGCATACAGCTCTATTTCTTTCTGTGAACTCATTCAAACTGATAACTTATCTACTGCAGACTTATATAACAAATATAATTTCACTGGAAGAGATCTGAGAGGCTATCCATTCCAATGAAATTATATTTGTTATAACATATAAGTCTGCAATAGATAAGTTATCAGTATGATCTGAGAGGTTATCCATTCCACCTTGTAGAGACTGGGTTTCTCTGTTCACAACACGTTATCTGTGTTTACAGTACAGCTGTATCTTCTTCCATCAGGTATCAACTTTGTGGAATCTAAATTCCACATTATCTTTGTTTGCGGGCTTTTTTTCTTTTTGTAATAAAAAATGGGGTGCCAGTATTCATCTCTGATATACTGCAAACAGCTTCTCCCAGGCCTCTGCTTGTCTTTTCTCTGTCGAGATAGCACGTGTCTGTGGTTCAGAAAGAACACCAAGGGACGCTTGTGCTCCTGTCCATGAAAAATGAGAACAAGCAGCTGACCTTTTCCCAAAGTGATAGAGAGAGCACAACAAGAGCGGTGGCCTATCTCTGGGGAAGGCGTGCATGTAAAACAGTCCCATGCCTTGTCACACCCGAAAAATCTCATTCTCCTCCAATTAGCCAGTCCACATGCCAGTTTCCACACAGTCTGTTTTGAGTCACAGCAACCCCATGTATTGTAATCTAGAACCATGTTCCACAGTGACCTTCCAGAGGTCTATCTGCCAGTGTTTCTTTCCAGGCCCCTGTGCGTGGGTTTCAGCCATAAGTCTGATAGTCAGTCTTCAATTTCTTAATGCTTGCATAACCCAGGAACTCAACCCCGTTGAAATAGGGAATGCTAATTAATTTGTTTATTTATTGATAACTTATTAATAATGGGTAGGGCATTATGAAGGAGATGGTTATTTCCTAAATTTTGTGTACTTTGCAGATAAACACTTTCACCACCTTATTCAGAGCATGTCTATATGCTGCAGGTATTGATATAGTACAATACTTAGGGCACTTAATTCACCTGTAGCCATCTGAAGAAGAGAAAGAGATGTACTGAGCAGGGCTGGAGCCACACTCTATCTATGATTTAGCTCGATTTTCGTTCAATTACATATTATAAGAACCTCAGTAGTAACAACTTGAATAGAATTTTCTTTCTCTTGTGTAAAAAAAACAGTGAGGTGAGGAGTCTGTGGTTGGCATGGTATCAGAGACCAAGTCTCCTTCCGTCTTGTCATGATTGGAACAAGGATTTCTGCCCAGGGTTCAAAATGAAGGCTAGACTCCAGCCTGGCTGACCACATTCAGTATTCCAGGCAGCAGGAAAGAAGAGGATGACAGGGAGGAAGCTGCATCCCATTATGAACACTTAATATTTCTGCCTTTATTTATCCCATTGGCTAAAGTTACACAGCCACTAAATATAATGAAAGCAAGGATATATAGTCTATATTTCAGTAGGCTGTTTGTTCATTTAAAATTTGGAATTTCATTGCAGGGAAGAAAATCAGAACAGATATTGGAACACAACTCTTTACTGAAGACTCTGCCAAAGACTTACTACGTGCACTTAAATGTAAGAAAAATATATCAAGAGCTGTTAGTAATTTCTGGTCTCCACTATTGTTCTCCTCCTTAAGGGATTTGTGATTGCCCTTAACCTTAGCAGCTAAGAGATCAGTTTTTGTATACTCTGGAATCTTCTCTCTGTGACCCACATTGTCTGTGTTTGCTCACAATAGGATAGCTAATTCTTACTTCAGGGTCCTTAATATTGAGCTTAGCAGATATTTTTCTAAATAATATTGCTCTCTTAAAAAGTGATAAATCAATCTATGTCCATTGTAGAAAATTGGGAAAATTTACAAAGTATGAAGAAGAAAAGAGCTCCTCCATCATGCCACCAGTACAGGTCATTTCTACAAATAGTAGGAGGGATGTTCTTCCAGGTCTTTCCCACATTAGAAAATTAATACATAAATACATTATCTGGGAAAAAGACTCAAGCAGCATTTAAATATACAAAGAAAACATTAATTTTTCTCCATGGGACCCTTTCCCTTTTATTCATGCATTTATCAAGTCACCCCAAAATTACTGTTTAGATGTTGGAACTAAATCATGGGATTCCAGCAATAATGAAGAGACGCATGTGCCAGCCATTAGAAGCTTACATTCTGGAGAAGAACCCAAAAATGTATGGGGGTTTTAGCAAAGGTGTGGGATGGAGAGGAGAATTCCAGAGACACATAATGGTGATGCTTTTGCAAGTACTGGAAAGCCCAAACACCCTAAGTGGTTCTAATAGCATCACCACCGAACTGGATCCTTTTTGTTTTTGTTTTTTAACTTCACATTGCATTAATCTGCTGAACAAGACTTCATCAGAGTTTTGAAAAGCAAGGATGTTACTTTGAGGACTAAGGAACCCCTGACTGAAGCCATGGTATGCAATTGCCTAATATGCCTGGTTCTGGAGCACAATGTACCATGGACTGCGAAAGGGATGAACTGATCTGTCTTAGAGCACGTTCAGTCAGAGCCCTCCTTGGAGGCAAGGATGATGAGACTTCATGTTACATAATGTGGATAAATTGCGAGGAGCGACCAGCTCCAGAAGAAGGATTCCAGCCTTGGTAAAGTAGAGGGACCATGAAAAAGAAGAAAGCCCTAGATGAGGCCATTCACAACAGCGTGGAAACAATGGGCTCAGGCGAAGAACACTTGTGAGGCTGGTCAAGGCCTGAGCAGTGGTTCCTTTTGTTGTGCATAGGGTAGTTATGGGCCAGAACCAACTCAAGGGCACCTAACAACAACAGCATTAGCATCTTCTCCATTCTTACAGAATCGATTTGTCTTCCAGGTGCTCTTGGGGATGCATGCAACTTTTCTCACTTATAACCCTTCCTTCCATAACACCACAAAACTGCAGTCACTGGCCTAATTGGGCTAACTTGGTCCATTCTAGAACCAACTGCTACAGACAGGGAAATGTGAGATTCGGATTGCCTTCATCAAGTTACAACTCATTCTAGGCATTCGATATGGGATTGATCATTCAGGTAGCTCAGAAAAATAGGGGGGAAGGGAGCTGGACTGTTACTGCTAGGGAATAGGGGTAAACTTCTAAGAACCCCTAGATATATGATTTGACATTTCATGGATGAGGAGAGAGTTCATGGAAGGGCCATAGGAAGAATGTTTTAGGAAAGTGAAAAGAGTTTATGTAAGAGGATGGCGAGTTCAATGGGATGGGAAGACCAGGATTACAAGGTGAGGGGTAGATACTTTTGTTGGAAAATTTTTCTGTGGCATTGCTATATACTTATGTATGGGCACATAAATAAATAAATATTTTCATTTTCTGTACATACAATAGGCACAATGTTTTCTGTGTTGTTTTCTGACTAGCTTATCTGCCCAATCAATAAAAAGATGCCATAAGAACAAACTTTTTTATTTAAAAATAAAGGGATGTGGTGGAAAACATCTTAGTCTGATACTGGCAAGGTCAGCAGTTTGAAACCACAAGTTACTCTACTGGAGAAAGAAGAGCTTTCTACTCCTGTAAGGAGGTACCGCCTCAGAAACCCACAGGGGAGGGTCTGAACTGTCCAACAGGGTCACTATGAGGCTCAATGGACTCACTGGCAGTGAGTCTGGGGAACTTCCTATGCTAATACATATAAATCTACCACATTCTTGTTCATAGTGACAGTATGTTTGTATCAATAGTTTGTTTAAATGTTTCTCGCATTATTGGCATTCCTCCCAATAGTTTCACTGTAGCAATCAGCAATGTGACAGAAGTTCTCATACATAGTCAGTTCTGCCTCGTAGGGACCCTATGTACAACAGAGCAAAACACTACCCAGTCCTGCAATACCCACACAATTGTTTCTGTGCTTGAGCCCATTGCTGCAGTCACCGTGTCAATCCATCTTGTCAAGGACCTTCTTTTTTGGTATTCATTTTCATAAAGGAAGGTTTTACCACATAGTCATATTTTAAGGTTCTCAACAGAATAGGAGAAAAATATGAAACAAATAAAAAATAATTAAAAAGGCTGGCCTTACTGTTCAGGTAGCGACTCTTCAGGACTAAAACTAAACTCACCCCCTTAGTTCAATATTCAGTCAAGTAGTAGACAGGTGTCTAATGTAAACTATAAGATTATTGGGGGATGCACTCCTTGCAATAATTAACCATTTGAAATCAAAGGGGCTGGATTTTTCCAGGGACAAAGTTCAAAAGGCAATAAGGCTTAGGAAAGAAGGTAACATGGAAATGGGAAATGAGATAATGACTTTATAAGATGGATATTGCAGTCAAAGACACAAAATGGGACATGTGTGAATTATTGAATGGAAAAATAAACCTTCACCAAAATTATAATAAAAAGTTTTTTATATATAAAAAAGCATGTTGAGGAGGTTATTATTATCCTTACTTTCCAAATGATGAAGTAGAATACTGCAAAGTCAAGTAACTTCTCCAATTTACATGTCTATGAACAGAAGAGCCTATATTTAAACCAAGGTCTTCCTGACCCTGGAACCCACTTTCCAAACCATTATACCATTTAGCTCTATTGTAATGCATTTTCTCGGTGAGAACTTGTCAATACTCTTGGTAACCAAGCTTAAATGTTCTCAAAGTAATTTAGAGTGCCCGGACATCTTGATCCGAAGAGCTGCTTTGCAGTGAATTACTTGAGAAGACCTCTTGATACAAGCTATAGCCATCATCCTTCCCACCAAATAACTAGGTCGGGCTATGCAAATAGTGGGTGCTTGTGACTAACTAGGGGATTAGAAAGTTTTCTAGTAATATAAAAAAGAAACACGAAACTTTATGGGGTGGGGACTTGCAAGTAAGGTGTGTGGATTCTTAACAAAGGTTTTAATCCGCTTCTCCATCTCCTCGATTTAAAATGAATCATTCCAGACCTCTCACTATCATCAAGAATGAAGAACGAGTATATGAACATCCAATTAATAATAAATTAATTAAATAATAAAAAAATCTCTGTTAAAAGACAAAAGTGCCAGGAGTACAACATGTTCCTTTGGATTTGAAATCCTGGCTGAACTACTTCAATCCAGGAGACAAAAAGCTATGACAGCAGAAATGACAAGGAATGACAAGAAGCAGAGACAGAGAAACAGCAGGAGCAGAGGCAGAAAAGCAGGCATGAGACAGGGTAGTAGGTTTTGAGGTATACAGAGTGATAAAGCTGAGTGCTTGGGGCCAGAAAGCTCACTGTTGAAGTGGAGTGTTTTCTGGGCATTTCGTTGGGAGAACTAGATTTGTAGACCAATGGAGCTGGAGTTGGCACCTTCACACCACAGTAGAGAGGGATGTCTGAGCATTTGTCAACATAGCTAAAAGAGCTTCACAACACTAGCCCAAACAGCATAGAGGTGAAGGGACCATGAAACCTGAGGGTGCTTGTAGGCATAAATGAGAGGAGGCTCTCCTGATTAAAGAACTGTGTCCTGGACATTCCTGAATCTGATTTGTAAATGATTACTTCCCTAATAAATCTCATGATCATTAATATTGTCCTTGAGTTCAGTGCAGCCATTGCAACAAATTACAGAAATCAGCAGAGATAGAGAGAGGGCTGTCTGAGGGAGGGTTTGTGTCAGAATTAGAGAAGAGGATACAGATGGAGGTATGTCTGACCTCATAGGAATCGGCTTGAACTGATGATGATAAGGATTTTTCTCCTCCTTTATTGTGAAGTTAAAGGAGGTCAGATAAGATTGTTGTCATTAAGTACCATCAAGTTGGTACCCATAGCTACCCATAGCTCAGCAGAACAAAACACACAATGGTCCTGCGCCATCCTCTTTGTTGTTCCTTTGCATGAGCCCATTGATGCAACCACTATGTCAATCAGTCTCCCTGATGGGGCTTCCTCTTTTTCAAGGCTCTTCCTCTACTTTTCCAAACATTATACCCTTCTCCAGGGACAGGATCCTCCTGATTATATGCCCAAAGCACGGAAAATGAAGTCTTCACCATTCTTGCCTCTAGGGAGCACTTTGGTCTTGCTTCTTTCAAAACAGGTTAGTTTGTCCTTTTAGCAGTCATTGATACTTCCCATATTCTTCTCCAGAACCACAATTCAAATGCATCAATTTTTCTATGGTCTTCCTTATTCAATGTCCTCCATTCACACAATGCAATAGAGAGTACCATGGCTTGCTTCCGGTGCACCTTAGACCTCAATAATCTTGTTCTTCAATACTCCAAAGAGGTTTTGTTTAGCAGAATTAATTTGGATAATTCTAAATATAAGACTGCTTTGGATCTCTTCATTGATGATTCAATGAGCATTTGTTTGAGATACAATTAATACAAAGTCCTTGACCAACTTTTCTCCATTTAGTCTTTTTTATATTGAGTTGTAATCCATACTGAAGGCTACGATCCTTTTTTCAGCAAGTGCTTCAATTCTTCCTCATTGTCAGCAAGCAAGGTTGTGCCATTTGTATACTTCAGGTTGTTAAGACTTCCTTCAATCCTTATACGACATTTCTCTTCATGTGATCCAGCTTCTCTGATGATTTTCTCAACATACAGATGGAACAAGAATGGTGAGAGGACACAACTAGAATGCACACCTTTTCCTGATTTTAGACCATACAGTACTCTCTTGCTCTGTTCGCACAACTGCCTCTTGATCTAGGTACAAGTTCCAAATAAACACAATGAAGTGTACTGGAATTCTCATTCTTCTCAGAATCATCCACAGCTAATTATGGTCCACAGAGACAAATGCCTTGGCATAGCCAAAGAAACTCAAGTAAAAAATCTTGCTAGTATTCTCTGCTTTTTTGCTAAGCTCCATGTGGCATCAGCAATGAGATCCTTAGTTCCATGTCCTCTTGTGAATCCAACCTGAACTTCTGGAAGTTCCCTGCCAATGTACTGCTGCAACCATTGTTACATGATCTTAAGCAAGATTTTATTTGTATATGATATTGTTCTATAGTTTGAGTATTCTTCTGGGCCACCTTTCTTAGGAATGGGCAAAAATATGTATCTCTTCCGACAGTTGGCCAGGTAGCTATCTTCCAAGTTTCCTGGCAGAGACAAGTGAGTGCTTCCGGTAGTTCTTCCGTGTACTGAAACATTTCAATGATAATTCCAGCAGTTCCTGGAACTTTGGTTTTGGCTAATGCTTTCAGTGCAGTTTGAAAGTCTTCCCTAAGCACCATTGGTTCTTGCTTATCCGCTATCTCTTGAACTGGTATGGGGTTGACTAGTTCTTTTTGGCACAGGGACTCTATTCTTTCCATCTTCTCCTGATGCTTTGTGCATCAATTAGTATTTTTCCTATAGAATCTTTCAAGATTGCAACTCGAGGCTTGAATTTTTCTTGAATTCTTTCAGTTTCAGATATGCAGAGTTCTTTCCTTTTGGTTTCTTAATTATAGGTCTTTGCACACTTCATTATAATATTTGGCTTGTTCTTCTCAGGCTACCCTTTGGAATTTCTATTCAACTTCTTGACTTCATCCTTTCTTCCTCTTGGATTTAGTGACTGTATGATTAAGAGCAAGTTTCAGAGTCTCTTGTGACATCCACTTTGATCTTTTCTCTTTTTTCCTGTACATCTAATGATAGAGACAACACTATTGCCTGGGCTCCAGGCCTTTCTGGAGTCCTTTCCTCTCTTGCTCCCCTACTTTCTTCCTCCCTTGTCTCTATAGCTCCAGAAGATAGAATCAAAGATGGTGAAACTTCATCTCATATGCTTTGGGCATGTGATCCGATTGGGTCCAGCTGTGGGGAAAAAAACACCATCATTCTTGATAAAGTAGAAGAAGGATAACAAAATATAAGGAGACTTTCAAGGAAACGGATTGACCCAGTAGCTGCAATGATGGACTGATACATATGAACAATTAGTAGGAGGGTGACGTGTTTTTTCCTGTTGTGCATAGGCGTGCTATAAATTGGAGTCAACTAGATGACGCCTAACAACAGCAGCAGCAACAACAACAACTACAACAACAGCAGGCCTATGTACATAAGACGGTAGCTAGCAATAATAACAAGCCTATACATGTAAGGATTCAGTGTTTTCATATCACTATACCTTCTTTGAAGAATCCTACTGCCCTTGACTTATCCTATGTCAGATCAGCACTCTGGGTATCGTCAATGGACGATAATCTTAAATCTTCTTCAAGTGTTCAGCACAAAAAGAAAACTGAAATGGTAAAAGGATGAAGGGTATGTGGGGTCCGGTTTCCCAACAAAAATGTTCTGTCAGTTCTTGCTATCCTCATAGGATAAGTAGGTGCGTTTTCATGCTGGAAAAATATTCCTAGGTACAACTTTCCTGGCTTTCTTCTCATCAATGAAGTTTTCAAATTTCTTTAAACTTCTTCCTAATAATTTCTCATGATCATATAATGTCCTAGAAGAAAATCTATCAAGAGCATCTCTGAAATTCCCAAAACTTTCTGTCGTAACTTTCTGAGGTATCCTTTGACGCCTTGAATTTAACTTGCTCAGAAGATTCTCTTGGAAACCATTGTTTTGATTGGATTTCCATTTCCCTCTGTCCAAAGACAATCTAATGACTGTAAGTCAATAGACTTACCGAAAGCACATGTGTGCAGCCATCAGCTGATCACAGAGATATGCTTAAGCATATCTTTTGTTTTGTTTTTAATAAACCTCTGCATGTCTCACCTAGTAACAATATTATTTTCTTAACTTTGTATATCTTCAAAGATCATATTTCCAAATAAGCTTATTTTCTCCTATTCTAGGAGTATATGGAGGATGATATTCAATTCACAACTCAATGTAATGAAAACAAAAATTCTCACAATTGTACCAATAGGATCATCATGATAAATAAAGGAAAGATTGAAGTTGTCAAGGATTTCATTTTACTGGGGTCTGCAACCAGAACTCATAGAAGCAGCAGGCAAGAAATCAAAGAACATATTTATTGGGCAAATCTGCTACCCAAGATGTATGTACTACATTAAAGAGCAAAGATGCCATTATGAGGATCATGTGCACCTGACCTAGCCACAGTATGTTCAGTCACCTCATATGTATGTGAAAGCTGGAGAGTGAGTGAAAAAGACCACAGCAGATGCTTGTTAATTATGAATTTGAAGAAAATACTGTAAGTACCAGTCAAGAATTGCTAGAAGACCAAGTTAATCAGTGTTACAGAAGGTCAAGCCCGATGGTGTCTTAGAAATGAGGCCAGCAAGACTTAGTGTCCCATCCTCTAGACATGTTATTGGGAAAGACTAATCCTTGAAAAAGGACATTGTTCTCAGTAGACTAGATGGCCAATGAAACCAAGGATAATCCTCAATGAGATGGATGGACACAGTGGTTGGAACAAAAGGCTCCAACATATCAACTGTGAGGGTGGCTGAGGACCAGGCAATGCCTCATAGGGGTGCTCTGTGTCAGAGTTGACTTGATGGCGCCTCCACAGCAACAACATTCCACCAACTGTGCCCACTGAGCCAGCATCAAAGTTAGATCTAGTTTCAAACCAAGTTCCCTAAAATACGCCAAACTACCTACCACTGAAGATTGTTTTTCTTGGGAATTTCATTATAGTATCAAAAGAAACTGTAATGATAGATCCTCTCTATGGAGAGCATTACTCTTGTAGACTCTGATTATAATTTAGCAATTTGTCTTAAAAGTACACCGTTGGTTGATTTTTATAGAATAGTTGCTAAGTAGTCCATTTACAAAAGATGAAATTAGTGGATTTAAGTTTCAAAAATAATTACCGTTTGAGAAAACAACGATTCAAAAAAAAAATAGGGCTGACTAAATAGGTCTGGCTCTAGTCAACCTGGACTTTCTATTCTCACAGCAACATCTTCTTCATTCGTAATTAGTTTTCCTTCCCCCAGTTCCCAAATCCCATTTGCAAGAAGAGTGCTTACCTTGCAAAATACCTCCTCAGCAGCAGGACCAGGGCAATGCTCTCTTTCAATTGCTTGTTTGATGTTAACATTATTCTGGAAATTACATCTCATTCAACATACTATTTTAATAAGGCTTTGTCTGTTCTAGTTAAGTCAGTTGGAGCTGAGCTAAGGAAACAGAAATAAGGAAAGGTGGTCCTCAGTAAATTTGACCATCTTCATGATTTATTAGCTGTTCTGTTCGCTCCAGCTGTAAAAAAAAAACTGTGAATTCCTATAATAGCTCTGGGAATATTCTTTTGAAGATGGAATCTCCAATGCACTTGATGGCAAATTGGGTAAAGGGAAAGGTGTACTGTACCATGAAGACTACTCACTCAGGACCTGGATGCTAAAGGACAAGTTAATCCTCTGCCTGCCAGTTTGTTTAACTATTGTGACTTGTATGCTCTGTAAGCTATAATTCTGGAAGCTATGCCACCAGTATTTCAAATGCCATCAGGGTCAGCCATAATAGATAGTTTTCCATATTTCTAGACTAAAAACAATTAGAAAGAAAGGGCTGGCTATCTACTTCTGAAAATTAGTCAGTGTGGCTCACAACAGAACGTTATCCAAGGCATTGTTGGAAAAGGAGCCCCCTTGGTTGGAAGACACTCAAAATACAGAGTAGCCATCACCATAGAACTTCAACATACCACTCCTTATGAAGATGGCACAGCATGGGCAGCCTTTCATCCTGTTTTGCCTGATGTCACCAAGCGTCATAGGTGACTGAATGGTAGAGAACAGTACCAACAGCAGAGGACGAAAGGAGCTTGTCCTGTCCCCAAAGGTAGACTAAGCACAGGAATCTGGAACAGCTCACAGAGAATGGCAAGTGGGGAATAGAAATAGAAGATAAGACAACCAGACCTTTTTCTCATGCTAGGATGCAGGGAGGCACTTCTGAAAGAAATGCCCCACGAACTCTCAACCAAACTCATTGCCACCCAGTCGATGCTGACTCCTAAAGACCCTGTGAATCTCTCAGACTAAAGCTGCTTAGGGGGACAGAGAGCGCTGTCTTCCTCCCAAGGTTTCTGACTGCTGATCGTCTGTATCCCAGCCCAAAGCTTAACCTTTAAACCACCAGGTCTTCCTGGGGACATTGCCATGGTGGTTTAAGAATCAACTAAGGAGGCACATAGACTACCAACCACCTCTACGTTTACATTCCCATCTTCTGTCAAAAAGCCTCCTTCCCTTGACCCTGATGACACTGCATTTCCACTGACACGCCTCCCCACCTTCGATGATGCAGAGGGACAGTCTACCCTGCACTAGGAGTCAAAAGCAACCTGATGGCAGTGAGTTTAATGTTTCAGGGAGGGGAGTGAAACTGTGCCCCCTTGGAGGTTGGCCACCAGAGATTCCTCAACCAGAGAGGAGCTAGTGGTTTTCACAGAACTATAATGGTTCCTGTTAGAAGGAATGGTAGTCCTTCCTTCCAGGGTTTTTAAAAAAAATCTCTTGCTGCCTTTGAAACATCAGGGCTGCCCCTACATCTACAAAGGGTGGCTGAAAGCCATTCAAAACGATGACTTAGCCTTAGCCCCCCTCTCCCACCCGCAGACAACTTCAAGTACTGCAGTGCTAGACAAAGATGGATAAGCTATCAAACACAGCAACATTGATTTTACAGCTGTAAACAGCACATGTTTCCCAGCAGCATGAGTAGCCCGCCTCATTTGACCCTCAAACCACTTATAAATGGACAGACAACCATTCCTTTTCCCCAAACACACCTACAAAGGTGAATGATAAAAATGGATTTGGCACAGTTCCATCCACTATCTGGCCAGGCATGTTAAGTACATGCATTTTCCTGGACATTGAACTACATGACTGTACTCCAATGTGATTGCTGGTGTTTGTATATTACTCTTTATTCTTTGGGGGATTTTGTGGACTTGGTCTGGGTTGGTTTTTTGGGTTACATCCACTTGGTAGATTTTTAAAAATCTAATAAGCCCTTCTATAATTGGATGTCTTTTGAATCTGAGTGATAAAAGACAAAGACAAGAGACTCAAGACATGCCTACTTTGCTGAATCATCATCACAAAATGGGTATTGTTGCTTATCCACAGGACATCATCAGAGACTAAGATCGAGCCAATTCTAATAAATATTCAAAAACCAAATGCACAGCCCTCAAGTTAATGCTGATGCACAGGGACTCTCATGTGGGTTTCCAAGACTGGCCTGCTCTGGGAGAAGAAAGCCCAATCTTTCTCCTCAGGAGGTGCTGGTGGTTTCCAACCGCCAGCCATGTGGCTCACAGACCAACATGGAACCCCTGCACCACCAGGGCTCCTCTAACAACCAAATAGAAGCTTTCGGGTAATAAGATACAGTCTAAATATCAATGTGAGTTCTAGGCACAGAGGGAACTTGGGCTGGATGTTGAGAACTGAAAAGAAGAAAGGAACATGAAGTGGTGGAGAGTTGAACAAAGCATTAAGTAGATATATATGCTTCATTAAGTATGTTTTTTATAGTGCCCTTATTAAGTAGAGTCATTCCAAGATGGATATTGTTGGGGAGACGTGGAAGAAGATCACCTAAGTAAGAGAAGATAGCTTATTTCTAAGCACCAGACTTCCCAAATCACTTCTCTGTAATGTTCAGAAAGGTTTACTCTGGAACACAAAAATAGCAACTAATTTCAGCTTTCATTTCTGAATACTATAATTTCTGTGTTCCCCTGGGGGTTATTCCACTGCAGTCTTATTTTATGACTATATTCAGTTTTATGATCAGCATTAAACTCTTAGACTCTGTGCCACCAAATTCCATGATGTTGATTCAATATTTTTATACCTAAGCCAGCCCCTTTGGGGAAAGTACTATTGAGATGTATTTCTGTGTGAGAGAGTTATGATTTCGCTAATCTATACAAAGCCAGTTGCTGAACAAAAGACACATATTTGAGTGTGTTTACTGTGTGGACTCAGCATGGGTGTAAGGCTCTCTATACAATAGGGAAAATGCCAATTCACTCAGAAAATTGGTTAAAGTGATGGTCGATTTCAAACGGTGCAAACATCTGTATGAGGCATAGAATTTAAATGAATTGTTTTAAAACTTATCAATGGAATGGGTTAGTGAGAGATTTTGAGGGTCTATAAAAGAATTTTAATTATTCTTAACTCACTTTTTAAATTGGAGATAAAAACCAGAGATGCATAATATATATTTAAGCCCTGGAATAAAAAGAGAAAGCCTAACTCAAGGAATTACATTCTACCTATTTGTGTTCATAGCACAGAAAAAAATGTATTCAGACCAGGGTTTGCCATTTTAACAAGCTTAAATATTCAAAGAAGAGGGTCCAGGGTGCTGAAATGTATCATGTGTGGATTGACACCAGCCAGCTAGCCTAATTTCTATCCTAGGTGTAAGGCATTAGCAAAGTTTCTTAATGACTCTAAGAATGATCTTGTGGAAGAAGATTCATTAGGCATTATTTTAGAGGGGCAGACACCATAAACGAGTCGCCATAAGAGGGAAGCACAATGTTACCATTTTCAAGCTAGTTGGACTGCTCAGTGATGGAATGAGGAGTGGCAGAAGTAGAACAAGATGAACTGCACCAGCATGAGCCATCTGGGACCATAAAGAAGAACTAGGCCAAAGAACGAAGAGCTCAGTTCTTTCACCTGACCCAAATCTCCACGTCAAAAGAATCAGAACTGGGAATTGTTTATCTTCTTTTTTTTAAATTTAAGATAGACTTTATTCTTAAGACTAATTTTAGATTTGCTGAAACGTTGAGAAGATTATTTTATGGAGTTGAATAATGTGCTGGGAGAAAAAAATCTGGGGTTCCCCCCAGAACCTCAAAATGTGAGCTTATTTTGGAATATGATCATTGCTGCAATTAAGTAGGATGAGTTCCTGTTGGATTAAGTTGGGACCAATTGCAATCACTGGCATACATATTCCGAAAGCTGATGTCTTAAGAGGACCATGCATGTGAAAATCAGTGAGATTGCTGTATGAAGCAAAAGATTGGAGAGGCATGTTCACAGCAAGGAACTCCAAGGCTTGCTGAGAGGTAGGAAGAGGCAAAGAAGGATCCTCTCCTAGAACTTAAAACTTGCAGAATAAATTTCAGGGAGGCCATGACCCCATTGACACCTTGCAATTCTGACTTCGAGACCTTTGAGAGAAGAGGTTTCGATTGTTTTACAGTGCTCATTGTGTAGTGGTTTGTTAAGACAGCCCTAGGATATCAATTCAGATTTTAGTATTGAGACGTAAGATACTACTTTAACAAATATCTAAAAACTGTGGAAGTGGCTTTTGAATTGGTAATGTGTAGAGTGGCTGGGAGACTTTGGATATAACTGGCCTAGATAAAGCCTAGGTTTCCTTGAAGAGATTGCTGGTAGAAATATGGTGATTAGGTTGTTTATGGTGAGATATTAACAGAAATAAGAAGTGTGCTACTGGGAACTAAAGGAAAGAAAATCAAATTTTTCCAACACTGTGTGGAAAACACTATTCTTTCCTCATTAAATTGCCTTTTTCCTCTGGCAAAGGTCATTTGACTGTGTTTGTGTGGGTCTTTTTCAGAGCTCTCTCGTCTGTCTCATTGATCTATTTGTCTATTCTTTCACATTCTGCACTCTCTTAATTATGGTTGTCTTATGTGAAAGTTTTAAATGACACTACATCAGTTTTCTGACTTTGTTCTTTTTCAGTTCTGTAACGACTGTTCTGGGTTTTTGTCTCTACAAATAAAGCTTAGACTCAATCCCTTAATATCTAGAAGATAGTCTGTAGGGAATTTGATTTGAGATGAAAAGGCTGCCCACTTAAGAATTAGCCACTTAAGAATGGCAGTGGAACCTTGTGAAAGCCTTCTGAATAGCAATGGAACCTGGTCACAGCCAGTGCTAGAAGAGCACCATGGCTGGAAGGCACTCAAAAGACGATTAAGGAAAAACCGCCTGATAGTAAAGATGACAATAATCATAGGATAGAATAAAGCTTTTGGAATCTCCATTTGCTGATGTAGTATCGATAAAAATGAGGAAGAAACAACTGTAAGCATCTACTACTTTTTGGAACTTGGAATATACAAAATGGAACACATAAAAATCGATATTCTAGACATTAATGATTTGAAACTGGATAAAGGGGAGGCTTTCTATTTCCATAAAGAGATGTAGTTTTGGAAACCCATAGGGGCAATGCTATCCTGCCCTCTAAGGTTCCTCTTAGTCAGAATTGACACAGTGGCAGTGAATTTGGGGTTGAATGAGTAGAAAGGGGCCGAGAGTGGCCATTTTTATTCAAGCAATTGTGTGTTCTACGATGCTGGGAGTGTAAAATTCAAGAGAAACAGCCCCACAACCTTGTCCAAAAGGACGCTTCAAGATCTATTTAAAGTAAAATGCTGTCTATGGCAGGATTCTATCTCTACATATAAGTAAGTCCAGGTCATACAACTATTATTCAAAATTTTCTAAAACTCTACTTATAAAGAATTTTTAAAATTTCTTTATAATTTTTAAATTTTTAAAATTCCACCAACTTCTTAAGACTGAAATTGGGGCTGAGCCCCGGTGGTGTAGTGGTTGTGCGCGGGACTGCGGCCCACTGGGACGGAGGTTCAATTCCAGCAGTGGGGCTGGGCCTCTTACTCCCACCACCGGAGAGAAGTGATGCCCAAAAACCAAAAAAAAGGGAAAAAAAAAAGACTGAAATTGATCAAACGTGCAATCAAAATGAATGTAGGTGGCTGGAAGGAACAGTAGTTGGAAAATAGAGTCTCATGACAGAATTGAAGCTGGAGATCACATGGCAGAGTTTTGCAAGACCAGAGGCTTTTTCATCACAGATACCTTTTTTTTCAATGACACAAAAGGTAACTATATACGGGGACATCTCAAGATGGAATACAGAAATCAAATTGACTATATCTGTGGAAAGAGACTATAAAAATCCCAATAGTAGCAGTCAATTAAAGGAGGTCAAAGGCTGGCTGTGAAATAGACAATTTACTTGTTCACATGTTTTCAAGTTGAAGTTGAGTAAAATTCCTAAGAATCCATTTGACCCTTGATTATATTCTATCTGAATTTTAAGTACAGCTCAAGAATAGATTTGACTTATTGAACAATAATTATAAGTTTCAGGAACATTATTTAAAAAAGGAAAAAGTCACTAAAAATACAGGGGAAAGTGTAAAGATCAAACTGGATATCAGAAGAGACTTTATAGAAAGTGACTGAAAATTGATCTTAATCAGAACATTAAGGCAAAGGGGAGAAATGATAATGTCAAAGAGTTGAACAGAATATGTCAAAGGGTAGCTCAAGAAGACAAAATAACATACTTTCACAGAAGATAGAGAGACCTAGAGTTAGAAAACACAAAGAGAAAGAATATACTAAATCTACCTTAAGTTGAAAATCTAAAGAACAATATTAAATCCTAAATTAAAATATGGAAAATCATTTATCAATTCAGGAAACATCAAAAGAAGATGGAAGGAAAAAGCAATCACTGTATGAAAATGAATTGATAGCCATTCAAACATGTCAAGAACTAGCATATGAATAAGAACCAATAGTACTAATAGAAAAGTTGCACTGGGGACAGTATTTTAAAAAAAAAACAAGGTTCCAGGAATTGAAAGAAGACCGACTGAAATGTTTTTAATAAGCTTATGAGGCACTGAAAGTATTCACTTGTCTTTTCCATAAATTTGGAAGACAGCTACCTGGCCACTTGACTGGAAATGATCCCTATTTCTACCCATTTCAAAGAAAGGTGACACAAAAGAATGCTCAAATTATGGAACAATGTCATTATGGAAGATCATACAACAATAGTTGTAGCAATATATTGACAGAGAGCTGCCAGAGATTCAGGATGGATTCCACAGAAGAAGTTATGGAACCATGAATATCAGAGCTGATGTCAGATGGATCTTCATTGAAAGCAGAGATGACCAGAAAGATTTTTACTAGTGCTTATTTACCATACAAAGGCATTTAACTCTATGGGTTTTAACAAACTATGGATAGTCTTGAGAAGAATGGGAATTCCAGAACACTTCATTTTCCTTCATGCCTGCAGAACCTTTCCAGGGATCAACTGGTAGTTGTGGGAATGGTGCAAGAGGATGGGACATGTCCAAAAACCTGGAGAGGTGTGTGTCAGAGTCGTATCTTCTCATCATGCTTATTCAATCTGTGTGCTGAGCAAAGTATCAGAGAAGCTGAGTTATTTGGAGAAGGATGTGGCAACAAGATGGAAGGAATGCTTGTTAACAACCTGTGATGTAAGGATGACATAACCTTGTTTGCTGAAAGTGAGGAAGACTTGAAGCACTTGTTGAAAGAGATCAATTATTGAAGCCTTCAGTATGGATTACAACTCCATGTAAACAGGACCACAATCCTCACAACTGGACCAACAGACAACAACATGATAAATGGAAAATATTGAAGTTTTTGAAGATTTCATCTTGCTGGGATCTGCAAGCAACGTTCAAGAAAGCTGCAGTCAAGAAACCAGATACTTCATTACACTAGGTAAATCTGCTGCACAAGACCTCTTTAAAATGTTAAAAAAGAAAGCATGTTGCCTTGAGAACTAAAGTGCACCTGACCTAGACCACTGCATTGTCAGTGACTTTCTATGCATGTGGAAGTTGGACAATGAATAAGGAAGACAGAAGGACACAGTTGAATTATGGTGCTGGTAAAGAATATTGCAAGTAAAAAAAAGAATATTACAAGTACTATGGATTGCCAACAGAGCAAAGAAATCTGTCTTGTAGGAAATACAAATAGCATTTTCCTTAGAGGCAAGAATAGGGAGATTTTACCTCATGTGTTTTGGACATATTGTCAGGAGAGAGCAGTCTGTGGAAACGGGCACCATGCTTGTTAAGATTAAACAATAACATCCTCAACAAAAGGAATTAACACAGTTGTTCCAATAATGGGCTGAACTCTAAGAACAATTGTAAGGATGACACAGAACAAGGCTGTGTTTTGCTCTGCTGTACATAGTGTTGATAGGCATCTGAATGAACCAGATGACACTCGACAACTATGACAAGTGAGAGAAGGCATAAGGTTGACCTTAGTGCAATCAGTTGTATGAAGTGAGAGATAGATTTCCCTTTCTGTATAATTGACATATGTGTATAGTATCTGTGGCCCAGAGGTGAAAAGCTTTTTTCCATTTTTAGCAATACTATTCTTTTTCTTTTATTAAGACAAAAGAAAATATTACTGATTTTTAAATTATCTGCATTTATCTCTTTCTATATATATTGATCAGTCATATTTGATAGATAGTTTTTGATTTTTCAATATTTTTATGTTTCTTCTAAACATGATAGGATAGATAAGCTAATGATAAGATAAACCATATAAATACAAGGAATAAGAATATAGACATTATTACAATTTATGCTTCAACCACTAATCTGAAAGAAAAACAAATAGAAGATTTTTACCAACTTAAGCAATTTGAAATTGTTCTCAACATGCAACCAAGATTCATTGATCAATACTGGTGATTTGAATGTGACAGTTGAAAAGAAAGAATAAGAATTGGACCACATGGCATTGGAGCTAGAAACAATACTGGAGATAGAACAGTAGAAAAAAATGAAAGACCATTGAAAATATCTTCTTATCAGCAGCATAACTGGTTATTATACAAGTGGACTTAATCAGGAGGAATATACAGGAATAAGTTGACTACATCTATGGGAAAAGTAGGTGGAGAGCTATGTCATCAGTCAGAACAAAGTCAAGTGAGCAGCGTGAACTCACCATCCAAAGCTTATTTATAAGACCAAGTTAAAACTAAAGAAAATTGAAACAAGTAAATGAGAGACAAAGTATGACCACAGTATGAAATTCAAGTGGAGTACAAATCCAAGAACACCCCACTTGAATTTAGATAGCATCATTAGGTTGAATGAACACCAATGACCAAAAAACAGAGGTGATCAAGGAAATCATACACATGAAGAAAGCAAAAGATCAAATAAAAGACCAAAATGAATGTCAGAAAATATTATGTAACTTGCACTTGAATGCTTAGTAGCTCAATAAAATGGTACAAAAGTTGAAGAAAAACTTGAGGAGAAGATTTCAGAGGGCAGTTTGAGAAGGCAGAGTAAAGCATTATAATGAAATGTACAAAGGCCTGGAATTAGGAAGATAAAGAACTGTAGGAACAGCTCAAGGTTCAAGTGGCCTTGCTTAAAATATTCTACGGCCAATATAGGGCAATATATTGAATGACACTATATTTTCGACACTATCCTGAATGACAATGTAATCTAGGGACGATAAGTTGAATGACAAAAACATCAAAAGAAGATGATAGGGTTAGGGTTGGGGAAATAAAGTTTTATTTTACCTAAAAATAGATAAAAGAAAAGAAGATGAAAGGAAAATGACAGAATAGTTAGTCAAACAAATTAATTCATGTTCAACATTTTCAGAAGGAAACATATGATCAAGAATGGATAGTATTGAAGCTGCAGCGAAGGCAGTGCTGAAGAACAACACCCCAGAAACCGACAGGATAATCCCAACATAAATATTTCAAAAAAATGGACGCAACTTTGGAAGGGCTCTTTCCGAAGAAAAATGACCCACCACAAAGCAGGAATCATAGAACAGTATCATTAAACTGCAAGTAAAATTTTGGATGGGATGTTGTTGTTGATAGGTGAAACGCAGCCACTTCCAACCCACAGCAACCCAATGCCCAAGATAACGAAGCACTGCCTAGTCCTGTGTCAGCCTCAGAAGCTTGCCATTATTTGAGTCCACTGCTGCAGCCACTGGGTCATTCCATCTTGTCGGCCAATTTGCAGCCCCCTCTATGTTACCGTGTTTGCTGCCTTTTCTGGGGATGGGTCTCTTTTGACAAGATGTACAAAGTAGCTTGCCTCTCAGGAGCATTCTGGCTTTAATTCTTCCAAGATAGATGTTTGTTCCTTTGGAACTCCATGGTACTTGCACTGATTTTTCTTCTGTCTTCCTTATTCAGTGTCCAACTTCCACATGAGTAGGAAGCCACTGACAATGCCGCAGCTTGAGTGGGGTGCACTTTAGTGCTCAAGGCAACATGCTTGCTTTCTAACACTTTAAAGAGGTCTTGTGCAGCAGATTTACCTAGTGTAATAAAGTATCTGATTTCTTGACTGCAGCTTTCTTGAGCTTTGCTTGTAGATCCCAGCAAGATGAAATCTTTGACAACTTCAATATTTTCTCCATTTGTCATGAAGTTGCCTGTTGTGAGGATTGTGGTCTTGTTTACATGGAGTTGTAATCCATACTGAAGGCTTCAATATTTCATCTTTATCAGCAAGTGCTTCAAGTCTTCCTCACTTTCAGCAAACGAGGTTGTGTCATCAGTATATCACAGGTTGTTAGCAACCCTTCCTTTCCATCTTGATGCCACATTCTTCTCCAAATTACTCAGCTTCTCTGATACTTTGCTCAGCACACAGATTGAATAAGCATGATGAGAAGATACAACTCTGACACACACCTCTCCAGGTTTTTGGACATGTCCCATCCTCTTGCACCATTCCCACAACTAGCAGTCGATCCCTGGAAAGGCTCTGCATGCATGAAGGAAAATGAAGTGTTCTAGAATTCCCATTCTTCTCAAGACTATCCATAGTTTGTAAGACCTGTAGAGTTAAATGCCTTTGTATGATAAATAAGCACTAGTAAACATCTTTCTGGTCATCTCTGCTTTCAATGAAGATCCATCTGACATCAGCTCTGATATCCATGGTTCCATATCGTCTGTGGAATCCATCCTGAATCTCTGGCAGCTCTCTGTCAATGTATTGCTACAACTATTGTTGTAGGATCTTCCATAAAAATTTACTTGCTTGTGATATCAATGACAGTGTTCCTTAATTTGAGCATTCTTTTGTGTCACCTTTCTTTGAAATGGGTAGACATATGGATCCCTTATAGTAAATTTGCCGGGTAGCTGTCTACCAAATTTTGGGGAAAGACAATTGAGTGCTTCATCAGCTTATTGAAATATTGTAAATGTTAATGCATCATGTCCTGGAACCTTTATTTTGGTCAAAACTTTCATTTCAGTTTGAACTTCTTTCTTTAGTATTTCTTTCTTTAATTCTTATTCATACACTACCTCTTAAAATGATTGGATTACCACTAGTTTTTGTTGGTAGTGTTACTCTGTGTACTCTTTCTATCTTCTTTTGATATTTCTTATATTATTCAATATTTTCCCAATAGACTCTCCAATAACGAACCTGGAGACATGGATGTTTCTTCAGTACTTTCAGTCTAAGTTATTCTGGGCCTTTTCTTCCTTTTTTGTTCTTTTTTTATCTAGATCTTTGTACATGTTGTTATAATATTTTACCTTATCTTCTCAACCTGGCCTTTTATGCTTTCTGTTCAACTCTTTGACATCCTTATATCTTCTATTTGCTTTAGAGACTCTGTGATGAAGACCAAGTTTCAGAGTCTCTTCTAAAATCCCTTTGATCTTTTCTTTCTTTTATAATCTTTTTTCCCCCAAAAGTATTTCACTGGGAGCGTCTCCAGATATCATATCATTCAACAGTTCAATTGCATCAAGTAGTACTACACAATTGCTACTTCAGTTACTTTGAAAACATTCTCTTCCTTCTTGAACTCCTTAATATTAGTTTCCCTTTACCCACCCCCTCACTGCACCTGCCAGAGATCATTATTCTAATTGTTGTCTCAATAGACTCATCAATCTTGGATTCCATATAGTGAAAAACAGAAAAACATGACCCCAATATCATCACCCACCCCCCTGCAAAAAAAAAAACACACCCGAAAAACACAGAACATGTTAAAACCAAATTAAGCCCAGTGTGCATCAGTGGAGGAATCACCTGACAAGGTTTTAACTGTTTAAGTCAAGTATCTCATTTTGATCTCCTGTAGTTATCTCTCCAATGCACTCTGTTGGGTTACAGTTTCTTCCCATGCCTCCATTACTGATAGAGGGAAATCACCAGAGGCTTATTTCCTGTGTAGAACTCAAAAATGTATCTTGGATTTCTACTTCAGTCATAGCCTTCTGCAAGCCAGCATCTCACAATTTAGGCTCAGATACTATTCCATCCTTTGGCTTGAGAGTACATGATTTATAATACTGTAGTCTCAGATCTTGGTGTGCTTCTTCCATGTGGACTTAACTAATGTCTCACATAGATGGCTGCTTGTTTGAAAACAAGTCTTTAAGACTCCAGATGCGATTTTATCTGATAACTGGGCACCATATAATTTCCCCACCAAACATTGCTATAGGACATGAGTATCGAGCAAGACCATGGTGTCAACCCAAAACACATTCTTGGATCTTTGTTTTCCACTTTTGCTTTGTACTTGCTTTTGGTTTTCTTTAGTAGCCTTCTTGATAATTTAGGATAGAGCATCTTATTGATCATCTCCCTTGAGTGCAAAAATCTTCTGTTAATATTGTCATTGACTAGCCCCTGATACTAATTTTGAAAGCACTATTGAGAGTGAGATATTGGACTAATGTAGACTAACTCCATATTGCAATACCTGAATAACTTACATGTATGGAATAAATCCTTTTATGACTGAGTGGTATTTGCACAAACAAGGGGAGGTGGTTTCCAGGGAGAATTTACAATAATATTCACTGAGAAGTCAGTCACCAGCTGACCCAAATTATATCCATCTTAATACAGCAGATAGGGCATTAATGTAGCAAGTCAGTGATTGTCAGCCTATCAGCAGTTAAATGATCTTGGTATAGCTGTCTCCTGCTTCTTTAAACACCATGCATTTTTGGTCAGAAGGCCTTAATTTACAAGTGTGTTTGAAGCAGAATCCAGTTTACCTACTGGAGCTTTTGCACTGGATTTCTCGGGTGCGACCTTTGGAACATGTTGCTCACCTTAAAGATCCAGGAGTTAATTCCCTAGTGCTCTATGACACTTGGGCTGGGTCCCCAGGATGTGTCCAGAAACTCAGGCCAGTGTGACTTACTTGGCTCATGTTATCAGGGATGGACCCACTTTAGGGTTCTTAAAAGTATTTTCAGTCATTTTCCTTCCCATTTGGAGGTCAGCCTTACCCCTTTTTCTATCAACAGTCATGCACTTGGGTGGAGGGGATGTGCTTGCTCCATTTCCCTTCCCCTGATTTGACTTTCCCAGCAGTATCCCTCATCCCTCCAATGAGGAAGGCCTACCTCCTGAGGGGTAACTTGTCATAACTTTGCATGGTAGCCACTAAGTAGTCAACATCCCCTCCCCATCCATCCCTCAACAATGATCAGTTGACATACATTCTCTGTCAAGGTGACCTTCATAACTAACGAAGATGGTGTATGGGCACCAGTTAGGCTATCTACCAACCAGTCTGGCCACTCTGGCCAGCCGACTGGATGCCTGGCAAACCTGAGCTTGTGCCCATCCTGTTGCTTCTTCCCACAGCAGTGGTCCCCAGCACTATTAGTCCTTTTGTGACTGACGAACTTCACTCAGCATAATGCTTTCCCAATCCCTTCATGTCATGACATGTGTTGTGGTTGCATCGTTTTATTTTAAGGGTGTGTACTATTCCAATGTGTTTATATACACCAGAGGTTTTTTGTCCAGTCATCTATTGATGAGAATTTAGGTTGTTGCTGGCTTCTTTCTATTGTGAACACTGCTGCAATGAACATGTAAGAGCCCAGGCATATTCATAATCGGTTTCTTATTCCTTTAGTGCATATGTCCAGTAATGGTATTGCTGGGTCATATGATGTTCCTATTACCTGTTTTAGGAACTATCATATCACTTTTCACAGGGGTTGTACATATTTATAAGCCCACCATCAGTGCAAAAGAGTTATGATTTCCCCACCACTGCTCCAGTATTTGTTTTTCTCAGATTTTTCTAAAAGTGGGCTTCAGTTGTGGGTAGGAGATGCTATCCCATGGTTGTTTTGACTTGCATTCCCTGCGTGTCTAGCGAATGAGAGGGTTTGTTTTATGTTTATCATCCATTCAGGTGTATGATCTTGTGTGTGTGGGGGGGGTTCATGTATGGCATTCTTGATATCATCTTATAACCCATTAAGTCTTTTTTCACTAGTGTCCATTGAATTAAATCTCTTTTTGAGATATATTCAAAATTCAGGTAAGATAAATTCAAGGTTGTTTTTGGCTCTTGTGGGCCTTTTTCTTCAACTTCATGTCAACTGACATATGAGCAATTGATGGGTCTGTTCATGGTTTTGTCTGCTCATATTTATCTTTTCCATTTCCTTTCCCACAAATGTACTCAATTTAATTTCTATGCATTCCATATGGAAAAGTACAAGGCGCCATTTGTGTTGCTTAAAAATGGTATTTAAAAAATGGTATTTGAGATAAAGAAATCATTAGTCTTGCATAATTCTATTGTGGAATGTCCAGCATTATTTTTACCATCAAGCAAGTCCACATTTTCCAACTACTGTCCCTCATTGTTTCCAGCTCACCGTGCTTCTTGATTACATGGTTGTTTGATTTTAAACTGAAGACATTGGTAGGATTCTTCAATATCTGTATCACTAGCTTTTGAGGTTCATGCATAAATTCGAATGATATTTGTATAGACTAGGTTGTCTTGTATGTGGATAGACATTATCTTATCACAAACAATGTTTTACTTCAAGATATATCTTGAAATGTCCTTTTGAAAATGAATGTAATGGCATTCCTCTTGATTTGGTGATACCCGTTATAGTGAATCATATGATTTCCTGCTTCAGAATGACCAACACTGGCATATTTCAGCTCACTACTACCTAGATGCTTATTTGTGTGCATTTCACTTCATTATTATGATTCATTATTTATGATTCCAATTTTCCCATATTCATACTTCATACATTCCAAGTTCCAATTATTAATTGATGATTGCAACAGTTTCTTCTCGTTTTGAGTCACTCCCCATTAGCAAATGAAAATTTGAAAGGCTTAACTCAATCCACATCTTTATGGTCTACTCTGCTTTGAGAAAGCAACTCATTCTCACTTTTATTTTGAGTGCCTTCTAACCAGAGTGGCCCAACTTTTTGCACTATGTCAGACAATGCTACGCTTTTATTCATGGGGGTTGCAGTATCTGACAAGATACTATCCATAGAGTTTTTAGAGTCTGATTCCTCCAAAATAGACCACCTATCCCTTCTTATAGTCTGGAAGCTCCACTGAAACCTGTTCATTTTGGGTGACCATCCTAATGTTTGGATTCCATGGCTTCAAGCATCATAGCAACCCCCTAGCCACCCCAGTACAATAAACTGACAGACCAGTGGTGAAAGTGAGCAACTTCTAATTGCTTCAAATTGAGTGACTGTCTGCCATCGCTGTGTCTGAGCATCGACATCCTATACTATATGTTCACAGTTTCCCTCATCTGATGAAAGAAATGTAGGCCACAGCTGAAAAGCCTTTTTGAGACTAAAAATCAAAATGCTAAATTCACATCTTCCCTGTGACTCATTTCCTTGGCTCATTATTTGAAGATAGTCTCATTTCAGCTATGACATGGAAAGACTTTGGAAGATCATCAACAGCAAAAAGCAGATCACACTAAAAATTAATGTTATTTTAAAAGTCCATCTAATAATTGAGTTTGCAATGTGACTTATTATCCTAAAATCTGGAGATGAAGGTAAATATATTCACAGCCAAGATCATCTTCCCTAGTGCAGAAAACCCTGGAGACACAGGTTGGCAGGAATGCTTAACTGGTCATTAGAACAAATTGTTCGAGATTGAGTATGAACCTGCTTGCAAAGGAGCGATCTCTGATAGCCACCATCTTACAGGGAAGGTCTGCAACCTCACCTATTTTCTAGACTCCACTGTTCAGAGTAAACAAAAACCACCTCTTGGATCTGACAGAGAATGGAGAAAATTAAACATTTTGAAATATACACAGTTCACTGTGTATAAAGCAAAAGCATACTCTCTAATGAAAAAGATTTTATGAGAGGCATATGTCACTGAGGCAGAAAGGAGAAGGACAAATCAACTCCAGTGAACCTTTCTCTGCCTTACATCTCACCTAAGTGGGGAAGGGAGAGGGGGAAGGTGTGCTAAGACACACGTGTGAATGGGTAAGCTCAGAAAGAAAGGTCCTGCCCCCAAGACTGAGGTTTTATTATGAATGTAAGTTTCACTCCCTTCTCCCTTTACTGCTACACCCACAGGGATCCAGCTAATAGTGGAATGCAGCTCCAAATCCCACCCTATTTAGGAGTGTCCTGAGATAAATCCTAAGACAATCAAACTTGCAAAGAAAACCCAACCCAATGACCTTCAAGTCAATTCTCATTCATATAATCCCAAAGGAGAGAATAGAACTTTCCACAGCATTTCTAAGGCTGTAAATTTTTTCTTACTTTTTAAACAATAAGTACTTTTATTGACATATCCTTCTCATATAATACAATGTAATCATTCAATCACGTTAAGAAGATTCGTGTGATCGTCACCTCAATCAGTTAAGAACATTTTCTTCTCATGCGCATTGCTCTTACTGTTTACAGTTTTCGTATCACGAGTGGTGTGTTTCTTCCATGTGGAGTTAGTTTTTGCTTCACTTACGTGGCTGATTGTCCTTTAAGACCTTCGATGATAGCTTTTTCTGACAGCTGAGCACCATCTGATTTCTTCACTCTCCTTTGCTCTAGCAGCTGCATCTTCAGTGATCTCTTCGTGAGGTTGAGTGTGAAGTAGAACTATGTCATAAGAATTTACTAGCCTTAGATTGGCGCTAAATTCAGTGGGAGCCTAAAACCAATCATGAATTTATGCTGATATATAGCTCTGATTTACTTAGAAACATTGCCATTATTTTATTATAGAGAACATTATAAATAATCCTCCTGGGACATATGGTTGTACTATTGATAGTGCCATTAATTTAGTCAAACATTATTGAGCAATGGAAAATTCTATGAATATAGGGTGACTTCAGGTCACGATACTTGAACTATCGACTTGTCTGTACAAGTACAATTAATCTCTTAACTGACTGGATACTATTTACACAAGCAATTGGGATTGGTGATCGGGCAAACATTTTAATAACACTCATTGAAAAAGCCAGAACCATGTCCAGCTGACAGATATGTCATAAAGGAGCAAGGAGATATTAAGATGGCAAATATATAGTAACCCCAGGCAACCATTCATCGAACACCCGCAAGCAAGAGATCCTAACCCAAGTTGAAAGACCTCGAATTCCATCAAATTGGGATAGTTGCTATCACTTCTTCTCACACATTCTGCCATAAATTCAAGGGTATATTTCAGTAAATAAATTTGCCACAGTTGAATTTGCATTAAGTCTAGTTATTTTGTAGAGTCCTCACATCTGATCCTTCTGGTTTGGCCTATGAAGAATGTTGTGTGCCTTGAAAAGACAAAGTCTAAAATTCCTGTAATGTATCACACATAGTCTGGGTCATAATAGAAACCAGACAGAAACTAGGTCAAACATGTCCACTTAAGATGCCAGTATCAGGCACGTTCTCCCCTGGGTTATGTACGTATTGTTATGTTTTTTTTCCAGATCAGAGGTTGCTCCACTTGGTTTACCCACTAGAAGAAGTATCATCAACTTGAAGGATATACCCGCTCCCTTCTCCTATTCTGACCTTGAATTTCCAGGAGGCCTCACCCTTTTGCAGAAGTCTCTGTTGATGTGGGGGGGACTTTAGCCTAATGTTGTATGGTAGCAACTGAATAGTCTTCCCCCTCTCACCTCATCCTGAGAAACTGACCTCATGAGGTGAGGTCTCTCTTTCAAAGTGGTTTTTAGGATGCACAGATAAAGTGCACAGATAAAGATGCACAGATAAAATGATATATGACTCAAGGGCACCAGACAGGATCTTTACCTTGTTGCTTGGGAGACTGGATTAGATTTCATGACCTGAGAGCATTACCTTCTTCTTGATGTTTATCATTATAATATTAGACTCATAAAATATTTGTCCTTTTGTGAATGATTAACTTGACTCAACATAATGGTTTCTAGGTCTATCCATATCATAAGGGGTTTCATGGTGTCCTTGATTTTTATTTATTATTTTTAAAGAATTTATAGTATTCCGTATTGTGAATGCACTAGTTTCTTTATCCAGTTATCTGCTGATGGACATTGAGGCTGTTTTCAGTTACTTGGTATAGTGAACAGTACCGTAATAACATGGGCATGCAGCGGAGAACATGCAGGTGTATGTTCATGTTCTCTTACTTCTTGATGGTATATTCCAGCAAAGGTATTGCTGGGTTATATGATTTTTCTATCCCAATTCTTTTAGAGAGCATCACAATTCTTTCCACAATGGTTGAACATATTAGCAAGATCACTAGCACTGTATAGGAATTTCAATCTCTCCCCATCCCTTCCACCATTTGTTGTTCTCTGTTTTTTGTTTTGTTTTGTTTTTAAAGTGGGCTGTTATTGTGGGTGTAAGGTGATAACTTATTGTTTTCATTTTCATCTCTAGGATAGTTATTGATCATGAGAATTTGTTCATGTGTTTGGTATTCATTCAAGTGTCATTCTTTGCTTATTGTCTATTATATCGTTTGCCTACATTTTAATTGTATTTTTAATTGAGGTGTTGTAGAATAATGAAGATTTTAGTAATTCATTCCCTGTCCATTGTGTCATTGCTAAAGATTTTTTTTTCCAATCAATGTCCTCTCCTTTTACTTTTTTGATAGTCTTTTGATGTGCAGGTTTACTTTCAATAGGTTCCAGTTATTTGAGTTGTCTTCCACTGTGTGGCCTCCCTTTATTTTATTTGATAATTCATGTAAACCCTACAATAGGGCCCTTTAGTTTGTCTAAATTTGTCATTGATGCTTTTTAAAGTTCTGGTGTTTTCATTTAGGTTTCATTTAGGTTTTCCATCTTGAGTTTGTTTGTGTGCATGGCATGAGGTATGGGTCCTGTTTCATTCTTCTGCTTACAGCGATCCATTTTTCCTGCACCATATGTTGAAGATGGTGTCCATTTCCCATTTAATGTTTTTTGTTCCTTTGTCTAAATTCATTTTTACCAGTAGGTGCATACTTTGATTCCTGGGTTTCTAGCCTATTTCATCGGCCTATGTATCTATCACTGTAGCCGCACAAGGCGACGTATCAGGTTTTGCAGGAGAGTGGTGCGAGATCTACGACCTTTTTCTTCTTTTGGAGAAGTTGGTTGCTTATTCTAGGCCTGTATCTGAAGTTGCTAATCAACATTTCAATTTCCTTAAAGAATTAAGCTGGGATTTGAATTGGAATTTCTTTGGATTTGTAAATGCTTTAGGCAATATTGACATTTTCATAACATTAAGTCTGACTGTCTATGATCATGATATATTCTTCCATTTGTGTAGGTTTCTTGTATTAACTTTCTGTACTTTTCTTTTTTTCTTTCATTAGCTTTATTCTAGGTATTTCATTTTTTGTGTGGCTTTTATAAATAGTATTGCTTACTTGGTTTATTTTTTGGACCTTTCTTTGCTGGTATATTCGGATTTGGTTGGTTTCTGCTTGTTAATCTTGGATTCTGCTACTTTTTCAAGTCCCTCATTGTTTTTCCAACCCTCTTGTTGTGGAGTCCTTGGGGTTCTCTCTACATACAATCATATCATCGGCAAATAGAAAGAGCTTCAAATATTTTCCCAATTCTATTCCCTTGATTTCTCTCTGTTGTCTAATGGATCTAAGTCTAATACCAGCATGATGTTGAGTAACAGTGGTGAAAAGAGTCCCCTTGTCTAGTTTCCATTTTCAGGGGAAATATTTTTCACCTTTCCTCATGGAGTGTGACATAGGATGTTGGATTTTTTTATATGGCCTGGATTGTATCAAGAAATTGACCTTCTATTTGTATTGTATTTAGTGTTTTTCTTAGAAATGGGTGCTGGATATTATTAAATGCTTTTTCTGTATCTACTGATAGGATCGTGTGGTTCAAAATGGGAAAGTATTAAAATGGAACAAAAATACAGAAGTCATCAAAGAAAATTAAAGGAAGTAAAAAATACCTACTGTATTTCTCAGATGCACCTAAAGATGCACCTGACCACAAGACACCCAGTTTTTAGGGCAAGAAAACAAGAAAAACCTATTCTGAACCCAATAGTACCAACATACTAAAATGTTCTGGGGAACCATATCCTTGGACCATAAGATACACCCACTTTTTTTGGAGGGGGGAGTACATCTAGTGGTCTGAAAAATACAGTAAATAAAATTGCCATGTGTGTATTTCTGCTTTATTTGTAGCATTATTGTGTGTGGGCCTATAATGCACAGGGTGGGTAACGTGCATTACAGGATACCGAGAACAAAACAGGGAAGGAGAAAGGAAAAGAAATTCCCCAAATGCTGCGTAGGCCCTGAAAATGTCTGTACCAAGTTGCTCACATAGTCTGCTGAGGACCTACACAGGACCTCCAGAGGCCAACCAAGTAAGAGGTTTGAGTGCTGGGCTGCTTCCCAGGCTGGGAAAAATGGACTATGCTGAGGAGAAACGGGCCTCACAGAAGCTGTGCTGGCCGCTGGTTCATGACAAAAGGACATCTGTGAGTAGATGTTGCTACTCTCTCAATGTCAGAAACTTTTATCTCTTAAGTTGATTTTCTCACTAGAAGGATGCGCCTTCTAGTGGAACCTCTCCCATACTTGCTGAGGTGATCTTCCTATGGTTATTATCTTGTAGTCACACCCCCCTTTCTGGCTGTAAATCTTTATGGAAGCAGAATTCCACATCTTTTGTCCTCTGACTGGTGCCTTTGAACTGCAACTATCTACTTAGAAATCAAGTACTTTTACAGTGAATCACCAGAGTTCCTTCGTGTGATGGGCAGGCTTGTTATGCCAACATGGCCACAGAAGGTAGGTAGGTCTGTTGTGACAGCACAGCCAGTGAACACACAGGATAAATTGAAGGGCGGAGCTAGGAAGGACGCGGCGAACTCCACCCTTGCTCTCTTGAACTTGAATCTTCGGACCAGCCGGCCGCCTAATTCATCCTGTGCCTCGACCTCCAAGCAACACCACCCATGGGATACCTATTCGTGGACTGTGGATCTGTGAATTGAGGTTCCTTCAAGCCCTACTTCTCCACGCTCCAGGAACGTACATCTCTTGAGCTAGGACTGTTGGACTCTGCATCCGGCTGACTGTTGGTGACCTGCTTTGCTGTTTGCTGCTTGTGACTGGATACGCTGAATTGCTCTACAGAGGACTACTCGGCGGCCCTCAAGACTTGAAGGACTGCCAGTCTGCTAGCTGTCTCATGCAAGTGAGTTGCACTGAGCAATTTGTACTGCTTTATAGATTAGCTAACTGTTTCTTTCTTATCTTATATATCATTCTATCTATATAAGTATATAAAGAGAATTACTAGTATCCTGATTTTGTTTTTCTAAAGAGTCCTGACTAACACACTTCCCAATTCAACAATTGGTTCCTTCCCAGGTTTTACAATTTGATTATGAGGCTACCATGGAATCCATTCTAACCCACAGCAGCCAAAGTGATTCCTGAAGTTTCTGGGACTATAAAAGCATCAAGCCTCACTTTTCTACCTTGAAGCAGCTGGTGGTTTTAATCAGGCATTGGCTTTTGACTGCTGACCTTCTAATTAGCAGCCGAACACATAACACCTTATACCACGAAGGGTCCTGCCCAAAGACAACAGAGGATGAAACATCAAACCATGGACACGAGAAGAATTTTTATTATCTACTTTTTATTTGGTATAACTACAGTAAACACTAACCTCAACCAAATCCTAATCAGACTAACCTAAAACCTCATACTAAAGATTTATTTACCTCAGTTACTATTACCCAATATGTCATGCACAGTTTTCAACAAAAACTACCAGGCATTCTGGCAAGTTTTAACATCAGACCAAGATATGACTCAGATTTTAGATGGGGGATTTAAAATAGTTAGGGTTGACATATTAAGTAGACATCAAGCAAGAACAAATGATTAAGATAAGCAGAGAAATGGAAGCTTACAAAGGAATTAAAAGGAAATGCCAGCTATCAAAACTAGGTGGCAAAATTAACAATGCCTTTAACGATCTGGAAGCTCTGTTGTGTTATGAGCAAGACTACTAGCTGTGGGCAGTAGTTTACATCCACCAGCCACTCAAAAGGAGAAAGCTGGGACTGCCTGCTGTCAGAAAGACTTATGGTCTCAGAAACCCTAAGAGGCAGGTTCTACTTTGTTCTGTATGTTCTCCGTGAGTAGGAAGCAACTCAGTGAGAATGGTTTAGGTTCTGATTAGATAAATCTAATATATTTTGCAATGGACAGAGACAGAGAAAATATGAATGAACTTAGAAATACGTCCCTCCAACTGTTCAAAGGTAGGGATGGCCAGAAAACTGCCAACAAAATCCAGAGCAGTCTTTTTTCAAAGTTGTTCCATGGACCAGCTGCATCAATATCATCTATAGACATCTGAAGACCCTATTTTAGAACCTTAGAGATTCTGAACCCAGAAATCAATATTTTAACCAGTCATCCAAGTGATTCTGAGACCCTCTGGAGTTTGAGAGCCACAGGTGAAGAATAGACTCTGGACTTTGAGTCCATGGATTTGACTCTTGGCCTGGCTTTATTTCTTAGCCTTGTGACCTTGGCACTTAACCCCTAGTTATTTAATCTTTCTCTACCTCAATCTGTAAAATGGGGATAATAATAGTACTTTCCTTGTTGACCTCATTGTGAGGATTAAGTTTTTAAGACATGGAAAAAAACCTCACCCGTCTCTGGCACACTGTTTGAGCTACAGGGAGTATCGTAGTAAATATTTCATAATGGTTAGTTAAGCAGAATAAATAAATATTAGGCTTTTGTGGGAATCTAGATAATATATGTAAATTGTGTTTGGCACATGTACATACTCAGAAAATGGTAATAAATTTCATCATTAGTAGTAATAATGTCATAATAATTTCTTTAAGGGACAGCTCCAGGGCTGGAATGAAATCAGTGAATTTCTAGTGTGCACGATTTCCCCATAGATTATACTGTGTCCCACACAAATGAGTACAGCCAGCCTCCACTTTCAAGGAGAGATAAACATCAAAAGTTCCCACTAAGCAAGTAGGGGCCCTGGCAGAGATAAGCCTCCACCACTCCCCACCCCCTGGAGCTGTGGGCTGCTGCAAGCAGAGCCACAGGAAACTCTCACAGTTCTCAGAGAAAGGGCATCCATCTGGGGGAAGCAAGGAAGAGGGAGGTTGATGGCCTGCTGGGTCAGAATTGAAAGGGACACACTATTTCAGCTGGAAACACTCAAAATATCATTATTTCAAAATTGCTGAGCAAATTCAATGGCTGGTATTGCTGTGCTAATGTGTTAATAATAATTCTGCAGTTAGAGACAAGCCTGGGCTGTTAACATTCAAGGCCACTTAAATTTTAAAGAGTCATTTTATGGAAAGTTTTAATTAGCTCTGGATTGTAACTAACATTCTCTTTAAAACTGTTGTGGGCGTTTGATTAGGTCTGGGTTCCAGTGGGTAGGAATTAAAGCTGGGTTTTACGCATTGCTCTGCCTTTGGGGCCAAGGCTGTTTCTCTTCATTGTGCCTGTCAGAAAACTCAGGTCTGTGTGTTGTCTCGTGTTTTGTAGAAAAAGAGAAGAGTATCAGGGCGCTTCAAAGATGGTTTGTCTGAGCCTATCGCCCTTGCCTCCTTCAGCATGTTCTCTCCCTTCCAAAGCTCAGGCGCCCTGCCTGTGCCTCAGGATGCTTCCTGGGTGTAGCCGCACATTCTGTCTTCATGCTATTTTGGTCTGTCTTCCTGACCTACAAATTCGAGCCCTGCTCTGGTCACTCTTCTCTTGTAGCTGTGGCAGTGGGATCAAGGGGAACAGGATCTAGCTGACCTTGGGTGGGAAACTGTTTTTTACCATGTAAAATCTGTACATCTTAATCTGACGGATCTCCCAACTCACTTTTCTCATCTATAAATGGGGATAAAAATACTTAACAGTGTTACTGGGAGGATTGGCAATAATTCAGTTGCTGACTAAACCAAAGGCAACTCACTGCCATCAAGTCAATTCTGACTCGTGTCAATCCTAGAGGAGAGGGGGAAACAGCCCCAGTGGGTTTCTGAGACTGCAACTCCTCTTTTTCTCCTTCTTCCTTAAATCATTTTATATTGGGGGGTCTGACAGTTCTTATTACAATTAATACATCAAGCATATTTGCATATATATGGCCATCATAATTTTCAAAACATTTTCTTTCAGGTTGAGCCCTTGGTATCAGGTCCTCTTTCTCTTCCTCTCTCCCCCTCCTGACCCCTTGATAAATTATAGATTATTTTTATGTTCATATACTGTCTGCTGAGGTTGCAATTCTTTATGGGAGTAGAAAGCCTCATCTTCCCCCCCCCCCCATAAAGCCACTAACACTTGTGAACTGATAACCTTGCAGTTAGTTCACAGCCCAATGTGTAACCACTATGCCACCAGGATTCCTCCAGTTTCTGATGCATAGGTAGTATTCAATAAATGATTATTGTATTACCCAATCAATTCCAAACACCACCAGTAAAAAAATATTCTGCTTATGTATTTCCTGATTTATTTTGTATTTTTCCCTTCAATTTGGAAAGCAAGAAACGTTGAAGCCTCCCTCATGCTTCCCCCTCCAAGGTGCTTGCAAAGTTTCCTATTGATTCCAGACCAAAAGAGCATGAGCACACCACTTGTTAATGGTGAGCTGAAGTTACTGCAAATTACCCAGGTTCAAGATAGGAGAGAAGAGGACAAGCTGAGCCCTGGTGGCGCAGTGGTTGTGTGCGGGACTGCGGCCCACAGGGTTGACGGTTCAAATTCAGCAGGAGATCTCCAGGAGCAAGGCTGGGCTTCCTACTCCCACCAGGGTAGTGATGCAAAAGAAAGTGAAAAAAAAAAGTTGAGAATAGGGCAAATCAGAGAAATGATGCTGAAGCAGAAGACAAAAAAATCAATAAGATTGGGGTATTAAATTTAACTGAGTCGGGTAGGCATATTTGATTTCTGGAAGCTTAACACCCATGCTCACCTTGGCAGCAGATATGGAGGTGGGGATGTACACTCCATACAACTGTCCATGCTATTTGAAGGTCAGCAAGGGTCACAAGAATTCAGAGTATTCAGATCAAAATACAATGAATCTCAGGTCAATGCTTGGGCACCAGAGAGCAAAGAGGCAATGGGAGCAGTAAGGAAATAGAAATGGTGAGCAGAAAGTGGTGTGACCTCATACAGCTATCCTGGATGGGATGCAAAGCCTCAACCCAGAGATCAGAAGCATGGGAAGCCAAGATAGGATTAGAAAAAGATTGAGTCAGTCAATAGGAAATGGGTGTTGTTGTTGTTTTTAATAAAAGCCAGCCAGCACCAGGTGTGTGCCATGATGATCCTTGTGCTGTTCTCCGACATGTATCACTACAAACCTTACGACTGTCTTTTAGACTTTATTTGGCCAAGTGCCTGTTTTTAAGCAGTCTTCTTTCCAGTGGGCTATGAGCTCTTTGAGAACTAAAGCTCTGATTTGTTAGGTTCTGAAAAATATACCTGGGCCATCAAAGAAAGAAAGCGAAGTAAAATGTCAGGAGAAATTGGGCTTTGAGATGATCCCAGCCAGAATCCAAATTCAGACTTTTGGAATCTAGGTTTTGAATTTCAACATCAACCATCCTACTTCACCTTCTGTGCCTCGGGTTTTTATTTACAAAAGGGGCAAAATAAGTCTTGTTTTCCAGCTGTGGGATTTCTCTATGAAAACATACGTAATGAATTGCTTGCTCAATGAATGCTAACTATGTAGTATTCAATCACATCGAGGCTCTGATAAGGTCTTAACCTAGAAGATTCCACGAATTGCTCAGAACATGATTAAACAACTTTGAATGACTAAAATGCCTTTTTGGTAAGTAATTTATTCCCACCATCTTTAGCTAATTTAATCAGTTCTCATTCACCAATGGATAAATTGTCCCCATCATAAGCTTAACTGTGCAGCTAACATGGTTTGGAGATAGATTGATTAACAAACCTCTAATTGAGATTCAATTAATGAGCTAAATCCAGAATCCTGTAAGGAGATAAACTAGCACTTCAGAAATGACCAGTGGTAGTATTTAACTACCCAATTCATTTAGAAATATCTAGTAGACACTTATTGTGTACTTTATACATGCCCAGACTAGGGCTACTGGTCTCTGACAAAGTTCTTGAATATCAAGGGGTTATTAATTAAGTCATGGCCAGCCAAAGTAGAATATAACTCAGAAGAATGACCATGCTGGGGGCAGAGCTATTCCAGGACGTTTAAAGCAAACCAGGGGACAAAAGCAAGCTAAGAAAAGAAGTAGAGGGCTGAGCCCTGGTGGCGTAAGTGGTTGAGTGCGGGACTGCAGCCCGCAGGCTTGGCAGTTCAAATCCAGCAACAGCTCTCAGGAGCAGTGGTTACACACTGGGAGGGTGGAAGGATAGTGGAGTAGAAAGGGGGAACAAATTTCTAGGATCTACATGTGACCTCTTCTCTGGGGTGTGGACAACTGGGGTGGGGGTGAGTGAAGTGACACATTGGACAGTGGATGATATGAAGAGGTAATAATAATTTGTAAATTATTGGAAGTTCATTGGGGAGGTGAAGGAGGAAAGTAATAAGGGGAATTGGAATTAAAAAAACAAAGAACTATAAGAGGGAAAGAGGAGCTTATGCTAGAGGGGTTCAAGTAGAAAATGTAGATGAATGTGGCAACATGTGTACAAGTATGCTTAAGATGTACTGAATGCTGTAAGAGCTCCCAATAAAATCTATATTTTAAAAAGCTCATTCATCAAATAAATGCCAAAAATGAACCAAACTGTGTAAGCTAGCCTCCTATCCTAAAGCACCTGACTTTAAACATTTATTCGGTGAGAATCCTGCTGCTTTATCTTATGGTCCTGGCATTACTTCTCTGCCTACTTCTGTCTGCAGGTTCCACTTCACTCTTGATTCTTCATTCTTAGAGGTTGTGGGATTCTCTTATCCTCATTCTGAAACAGTTCACCTTATAGCCAGCAGGATGGCAAAACTGACCAATCCCAGGTTATAGTCCTTTACACCTTATTTGCATGTTCCAATATACTCATTTGGAAACCCTAGTGGAGTAGTGGTTATGCGTTGAACTGAAATCCGCAAGTCAGCTGTTCAAAACAACCAGACACCTCATGGGAGAAAGATAGAGTTTTCTACTCTATAAAGAATAACTGTCCAGAAAATAACAGAAGCAGCTCTGCCATGACCAACGGAGATCTTATGAGATGGCATTGGTTTGATGGCAGTGAGGTTTTGTTTGTCTATGTTTTTGCCCACTCATTTGGTTGTAGTTAGAAATATTGAATAGAAGAACCAGGCCAAGTAATTTCACTTCAATATCTGAAGGTTTATCTATTCTTTCTGCTGAGAGAAAGGAACTGTGAGCACAAGCAATTATGTGTCTTTTCCTTGATTTTAATTATGGTCTCAGAACTGAACCCAAATAATAGAAATTTACTGTGCACTTTATCCTTTGAGTAGGGCCATCTTACATATTTGCTCAGCTTGCCAAAGACTAATACTCTGATATTGGCTGAGTGCCTTTTCCGATAGCATACACACTTACTTTATAGGTTAAAAGTCTCAACTCAAAGTCCATTTTATTGTCTAATTCAAAATGGGCTTATAACCTTTTGCTCAGTAAAAATATTTATTAACCCTTACCCAAATCATGACACCTCTGCTTCTTGTGGCAAGATAAAAACAGAGATATAGTAAGAGACATTACCTCTTCCCTCTCCAACCTATCCATACAGTGCACAGACAATTTATGTTGACCACCATATATTTCCCTTGTTTTAGCCCACAAGGGGATTACTTCCAGTGTTAGAAGAACAGAAAATACCTCATCTACCAAGGATATTTAAACTCAGTTTCTTGGCACTACCTCAGAACAATGTGTCTGCTATTGAAAGGAAGGGTGTCTTACATGATATCAAATTGCTGTTGAACTCCAGTCCCCAAATAGCTATCAGTTTAGAGAAGTCACAATAAACAATCCATGGGGAGATGTAAGAATTCTCAAATGATTATTCCTCTGAATTCTATTTTGCCTTGAATTTGTCCTAGACTTCTGATGCTTTACTTGATTATAGTTCATTTGAAATGTAGCTGATCAGAGAGTTTAGCCCACTCTAGAAAGTAATGTCTCTTACTATATCCCTGTATAGTCCACTCTATAAACATTACCCCAGGAGTTTGTGGTCTCCTAGGAAAAAATTCTAAGGGCATTCCTGGGGGGTGCAAATAGATAGCTTGTTCAATTGCTAACCAAAGTGCTGAAAACGCAATCACCCCAGAAATGTCCTGGAAGAAAGGCCTAATGATTCATTTCAAAAATGCCAATGACTGAAACCCATTGGAGTGCAGTTTTGCGTTGACACACACAGGGCCATCCTGAGTCAGATTCAATGCTTTCAGAATGGATGCTCACAGCCCTCACTCACAGGTGTCGGTAGAGTCTTACACAGAGCAACCGTACAGACGAAGCAGAACTCTCCCCTCGAGTTTCCAAGACTACATCTCTGAGAGGAAACAGCATCATTTTGCTTCTAGGTAGCAGCTTGCAGTTTCAAACCACCGACTTTGCAACGAGCAGCTCAATGTGTAGACACGATGCCACCAGGGATACATACTCATGAGTACTTAGATTTGTGCTGGTCAAACAGTCCAATTCATCATGTTCTCTTTTTGTTTCTCTTTCCTCATGGAAGAGAGATGACCTCAGTTCTTGAGTGCCATTTTTCAAAAGCTACCTACAAAACAAAATTGTTTGAAAAGCAGGATCATGTCTCACCTACCTGTGCTTAGGAGGTGCATCAAAAAGAATCACCAGTTCATTCGTGCAGGTTTTATTGACAACAGAACATAGTTAGATGTGCCTCTGTGATCAGTGGGTGGTTGCAGACAAGTTCTCTGAGTCATACACACGTCTTAGCCTTGTGAGGGTGCACTAAAAAAATTGTTTTTAAAGAAAAATGGTCAAAACAATGACTTTTGTAAGGATCTGCTCCAAATAAACTCAAGTCTTGCCATCAAGTCCATCCAAGTCACAGCCACCTTGTAGAAGAGAGAAGGACTTGGTACCTGCCCCCATGGGTGACCGAGACTAACTCTTGGAAACAAAAACAACCCAGTTCTGTTGGCACATAATCCACATATTACCGAATCCAGAAGTTCAATTATCTCATGAAGCACAATGAATTTTAGAACATTTTCTTCTTTCTTGAATCCCCATTTTCCCAATATTCCCAGGCAGATGAGAAATGACAAGAGGTCTCATTATACTCCTTTTCTGGATTCTTCTATTGTTTTACCGTAGCCTGGATCTCTTTCCTTTATCCACCTATTTATTTATTTTTTTACTGACTCTTTTTCCACATATCATTCATTTCAATAGTCTAATCATATCAATAACGGTTGTACAATCATTGCCAACAACAATTTTAGAACATTTTGTTGTTTCTAGAATTCATTGTTATCTTCTAATTATTATTTTTTAATTGTAACAAAATTATGCAAAATAAAACATTCCTCAACCCAACAATTTCTACATCTATAATTTAGTGCCATTGAGTATACTCTGAATTGTGCAACCATTATTGATATAAGTTTTCAAATTAGCCCTCCACCATAAACTCTATGCCATCTAAGCAAAAATTCATCCTTCTTCAGCCATAGTAATTTTGTCTTCTTTTTCATTGTTTTAGTAGATTTCTTAACATAAGTCTCATATGTCATAAACGTCATAGTTAATTCACTTTTAAAAGGCTTTTATATATCATCACAATCTGTTCTGGTGGTCCCTCCCCATTCCTGCATTCATTGTTTTCTACCCTATTCCACTCACCCTCCCCACTCTCTATCCTCAATGTACCATTATATCAGTTATTATGTCTATAAATTCACTTCTGTGTTTCATAAACTGGGAAATCTAATAGAAATCACAAAGGAAAAATGAAACAGAAAGAAGAAAACCGCAACAATATAAAGATAAATATATATATAAAGTGTAAGAAAGAAAAGACACCATCAATATTTTAAAGGCCAGAGAAGAAATTTATGTGAGTGTAGTACAACTGTGAATTGAAATCCATGAGTTGTTGCCTTGGACAGACTGATATTTTTAATTGAATGAGCTCCGTTCACATCGAGCATGTTATTTGGGGCTAGGAAAAAAAATACTAAATAATTTCTTTCAAGGACAGAGCCTTGTCTATCAGATAAAGACCCAACCAGGGTTCCTCAGGAGATCTGCTAAGTAAGTGAAATTCAAATCAGAGAGATGATCTCAGAAGGTTATGGCGACTTTGTTAGGGGAGGGGAGAAGCATTTCAAAGGACTCTTCTTGATCGATTTCCTGGAAGAACAAGGGCAATAATGAGGGATTGTTAAGAAAATGTTTTAAGAAAGTGGGAAAGTGCATTGGTGAGAAAAAAAGACTAGAAAAGTTGTACCAAAGGATTTTTCTTCCCCATCATGATAATGTATCTGTTCATTCTTTGTGGGTATCAAGGACTGTCTATGAAGATGTCATTAGAGAGATGTTATCGGATCTACCCTTCAGTCCTGATATCACTGTCTTAGACTTCTCTTTCCTCCCAAGCTTATTGGTGTATAATACAATTCAACAGTTCAACCACATCAAGCATTGTACAATTTTCACCAAAATAAGCTTTAGAATATTTTCTTTATTCTTGTACTAATTATTATTAGCTCTCCATTTCCCCTAACCTTCCCTACCATACTCCCAAGCTCCCAAGGAACCAACAATCCAGTTAATTTCGCTATAGATTTACCTATGCTGAATTTCACAGATAAATATTCTTTTTTAAATAACAAGAATAACAAAGTAAAATACATTAAATACCTCAAACAAAAAGAAAACAGAAAATATTAGAAGCTAGAGCAAATTGATTCCCCAAACTCACAGAGCTTAAATGTTACTTACCACCTTGAAAGAACCAATACCCACTATGTGCAGAATTCTGTGAACTGGTTGTTAAAAATGGAACTTGTAATCAGAGTTCTCTCTAAGTTGGGTGGCTGAGTAGTGGCCCAATATGGAAAACACAAATTTAAGTACCTGTGACAGTTTGTGTATGTGACAACATGATACCTATAAGAAGATGTGGGTAGAGTTTAACCCATCAATGAGATCACAGCTGATGACCTTCCTTGGAGGTGCAATAAGATATATAGCTCTCTGGAGGCCAGTTTCTCTCTCTCTATTTTTGCCTTGACCTTCCAGCTTGCTGGCCATGCTCAGATCTGCTGGAGCCTTGTGATGTTTTCCACCAACTACGGATCCACATGAATTTGCATTCACCAGCCTGTGATCCTCCAGCATTCTGCATCATTGCATATGACTGTGTGATTCTGAAGAGGGACTTAGGGACTATTATCAGACTTATGAACTTGAGTTGGACTGGGTTGAGGTGTGCTCTTGATATATAACTACATATAAATACATATATGTATGTATTATATAGCTCTTTCTTACACATTTATGAATGTCTCTGTATTTGTTTCTCTAGTCAACCCAGCCTAATACAATTCCCTTATCTCCTTTAATGGTCATTTGCACAACAAAGTACTCTAAGCACCCAGAGTAATTTTCATTCTATCTATAGCTATGATTAATTAAAATTATGCATAATGGTTATTTATTCATTTCATAAAACTCTTTATACTTTTGATAAAATGCTACATTTTTCCATTGGGAGTCAAGTGTGTTAACCACTGTGCCACCTGGAGTTTTTAAAATGCTACATTTTCATTCCCTCATAATCGTTACATTGAATAAGCATATAACTTAAAGAGAAAAAGTACCAAACAATCAGAGGATGACAAACTCTTATTCCATTCTCTTTTTTTTTTAATTTTTTTTTTTTAGGCATCACTGCCCTCAGGTGGTGGGAGTAGGAGGCCCAGCCTTTTCTCCTGGGAGCCAGAATTGAACCTCCATCCCAGTGGGCCACAGTCCTGTGCACAACCACTATGCTACCGGGGCTCAGCCCCTTTTTAATTTTTTTTCTCTTATTCCATTCAGTTTTGTCTTCTACCCTAAACACCCCTGAGAGATTGTGAGAGAACTATGCAATTCACTAAAATTATTCAAAGAATACAGAATTATGGATCCACAAGCCATGCTCATGGAAATAGCAGTTAAGAGCTCACAAGATGTGTTACATTAGGGAAATCTACTGCGCAAGACACCTTTAGAGTATTGAAAAGCAAGGCTGATACTTGAGAATAAGTTGCACCTCACCCACTCCATGATATTTTTAATTGTCTCATATGCATGTGAAAGGTGAATAGTAAATAACAGAAACCAAAGGAGAATTGGTGTATTTCAATAGTGGTGCTTGAGAAGAATATTGAAAGTACCCTGGACTGCTCAAAGGACACACTAATCCGTCTTGGAAGAAATATGACCAGAGTTATTCTTAAAGGCAATAATGGTGAGACTTTGTCATATATATTTTGGGCATGTTGGCAGGAGAGACTAGTCCCCGAAGAAGGATATCATGTTAGGTAAAATAGAGGGGCAGCAAAAGAAAGGAAGACCCTCAAGGAGATGAACTGACACTGTGGTTGCAACAATAGGATCAGAGATATGAAATAACAATATCTAATTGATCGAGGATTCATGAGTGTTGGAGGCATGGGGAGGGAATGGGAAAAAGAGAAACTGATACCAAGGGCTCAAGTAGAAATAAAATGTTTTGGAAATGATGATGGCAATATATGAACCAGTTATAGGATCTGTCAGAGGCCCCTAGTAAAATGATTAATAACAACATAGGATCAGGCATGGGAACAGTGGTGAGGCTGGTGCAGGACTAGGTGATATTTTTTTCTGTTCTGCATAAGGTCTCCATGGGTTGGAACTGACTCAGAAGCATACCACAACAACATTTAAGACGACTATGTATCTGAATGGTCTCTGAAGTAGTTAGCAAGTGGGAAGGCCCTTCTGATATCCACTTCAGTGCCTTTATTATCTATTTCCATTTGAATCACTCTTTGCTTTCTTCATGTATAATGTTTTTGATGTCATGTCACAACTCGTCTTCAGTCATTCATGCTCAATGTGTCAAATCTAGTCTTGAGGTCATCTCTACAGACTGCTGAAGTCTAGTCAAGGCCCTACTTGGGCTCTCATTGAGTTTCTTTCATTTTCTTTGTCTTTGACTTTCATATAAGCAAATGATGATCTATTCTGTATCTATTCTGTGATTTATCTTATTCTCACTGATTGTATCAGGCTTCTCCATCTTATCTTTCCACAGATATAGTAGACTTGATTATGGGTTTCTATATAGGTGCCAAGTATATTGTTGAAAAAGGATATTTTTGAAGCTGTTGGTCTTACAAAATTCCGTCATGTGTTCCTGATTGTCTTTTCAATCATCAATCATATTTCCCAACTACTGATTCTTCCTATTTTCGAATTTCACATTCCAACCACCAGTAATGATCAATATATGATGATTGCATTTCTGTTCAGACAGTAGATATTGATAAAAATATTCAATTTCTTTATCTTTGGTGTGAGTGCTCAGTGCTTTTGAATAATAGTCATGTTTGTTGCTCTTTCTTGTAGATAGATAGAAATTATCTTATTACTGGCAGTTTTGTACTTCAAACTAGACCTTGAAACTGTCTTTGTGATGATGAATAGCTTGCCATTCCTCTTAGATTTTTCAGCTTAAGGGCAGTAGACCATGTACTTTTTTCAAATCATGATGATCAGTGTCACAGTTCAATAATACCTAAGATGTCAATTTCCATATGCTCCTTTTAGTTTTAAGCATTTCATCTTTTGTTATTGTTAATGGGAGTTCACAGATAGTTTCATTGTGAAGCATACCTCATGAGTAGGTGAAAATCCTGAGTTGATGGAAGATGGACTGCATCCATTAAGATCTCTACTGTGAAGAGGTAGCTCTTTCTGGGTCATTTTAATTGGTTGTCCCCAACCTGAGGGAAGGATATCTATTCTGACCCTGTATCAAACAATGTTCCATTGCTCTTCAAAACCATCCATCTAGATGATTTTACTAGTATTTGAAATGTCCTTGGTATGTCTTTTAGAACAAGCCATGTAGATAGGGAGAGCAGAAAAAAAAAACTGCAGCCAAGTCTCTTCTTAGGATTTCCCCCTAATGGGTAGACATTTGGAATACACTCCATCACATGTACCTTAACATTTTTGCTTTGCTTAGAAGTCAATTTCTTATATAACATTTGTCCTTTTCTTTTCATTTTGCTTTCACTAATTATTTAGTTGGCTCCAAGCCTTTCCTCTCTCCATTACCGAAAAACACACAATTGTATTTCTCAGCTCTTCTACTTCTAATCTGAATTCTTAGAATGTATTTTTGAACAAGTATGCGTAGAAATAGGATCCTGACATTTTCAAACGGAATTTGGAGCATTTCTTCTTTACCAGATGCAAAATAGCAGAGCATACCCTTAATTTCAATAGGACTTATTAAAAACTTTCAATTGTGATGCATGATTATCAGGAGTCAAAGTGGTCATGATTATCCAAGTCTCACAATTAAAATCCTCTTTTTGATGAATTTTTGAATGAAATAGCATTATCATTTAAAACTTCAATCATCTATGATAATGAAGCTTTCAATTAATCCTTTTGTTCTTTACCAAAAGATTAATAATGATAATTCAATTTTTTAAGTATCAACATCTGCAAGAAACATCCATATAAACCATATGTAACTAATTTCCTCCAAGGGGAGCAAAGGAGATTTAAGCATATGCTTTATGGACAATTAATATTTTCCAATAATAATTGCTCATGCTAATTATCTTTCTTGCATTGATTATGCTTGCAATAAATTATTATCATTATGATTATTGCTAGTTTCAGGAAAGTGTTCATGAAATAAATGGTGGTTAGTCTAACTGACCTTGCACAGAGTTAGTGTTTCAGATGAATGCTACATTAAGTGGATAATTACTATGATCTGATCCTTGCCCTTCTAATAACTTCTAGTCCAGATGCTGCATTAGAAATATGGAGAAACAAACCTTACTCCTACAGGTATTAAGACCACATGAGACTCTGTGGCATAAGTCTTTGAGTTTGTGTAGAATATGAGCGTGGCCATTGTCATTGTTTTTAGTTAGGTAGAAGATTGTGACTATATTCTGATTGATAGTCATCATTGAAGTGATCCCTGATTCATGGCAACCGAATACATAACAGAATTTTATGATTAGGGTGCATAGGATTCTCAGTGTGCCTTAGTTAGAAACGCTGCTGGAACTTGTTTGGCATCACAGCAAAAAGCAACAGGTGAAACTTGTTTGAGTTTCCCTGTTTCAAGGTAGTGATTCATCATGTAGGTCAAGAACAACATTTTTTTTTTTTGCATAGAGAATCTGTCTCAGCTGACTGACATACAGGGTCTCTCTAAGTTGGAGAATCAGTATCAGTCTGGGCTCTCTAGAGAAGCAAAACCAGTGAAATTTATGTATGTATTTATACACAGAGTAGTTTATCTCAAGGAAATAGCTCCCATAGTTGTGGAGACTGGCAAGTTCTAAGTCTTTGAATCAGAGGTTTCTCTTGACTCACTTATCTGGAGGGACTAATGAACTCAGGATTGGTAGGTCAGACAGTTGGCATCTGACTGCAGAAAGGAATGAATCCAAGGTCAGTAGGCACAATGACAGGCTTCTGAAAACTCCGAGGACTGACAGGTAATAGGTCAGGCTGCTGGTTCAAATCCCAGGATTCAGAGGCCAGAAGACAAGCCCGATAATCAATCCAAATTAAACAAAAAGCAAACTTGTTTGTTCATAGTGTCTCGGCATATTGCAAGCAAGTTAAGCCCCAGTCACGGCCCTGAGGAAACTTCTTGTAGCCAATTTCATTATTCAATGATGACATCATATTATATCTCATGGAAGGAGGGTGCGTGACACGTCGATTTAATTGTCAAACTACTGAGGAGCTTAACCTAGTCAAGCTGACGACTATGAATATTCAATGGACAAAATATTGAATAACACAAAATGCATCAAAAATAGATAGATGCTAAAAGCTTTATTTATCACAGGACCCTAAACTAAAAAGGCAACAGCTTAAGGCAATATATTGTCATTGCACTGTCCAAACTATCCTAATGTTTACAATCCTCATGATCCTACCAGAGGACAGTCATCCCCCGTCCCCCCCCAAAACAAACAAACAAACAATCTTCATGATCAAGGTCTTTTTTATACTGTAAACATATTTATCACCATGTTTTTATCTTCAACTCAAAAATCACAATGAATGAAGTGCTCAAACTCTAAATTAATCATTAATGGGCAAAGAAGTAAGATTTATATAGCTAACAGCACATGTTAATTACCTATTCCACCCAGACCCTTCCAGGTGGCTTCATCTTTTTTTTTCTGTTAGTCTTCGAATTTTATTTTTTATATATGTAGTTTTAAATCACTTTATTGGGGACTCATATAATTCTTAATACAATTCATTTATCCATCCATGTGACAAGAACATCTGTACATTCGTTGCCATCTTCATTTTCAAACCTTTTTCTTTTATGAGCCCTGGATATCAGCTTCTCATTTCCCCCTCCTTCCCTCATGAACCCTTGATAATTTAAAATTTTTTTTCATGTCTTATACTGACTGATGTCTCCCTTCACCAACTTTTCTGTTGTCCATCCTCCTTGGAGGGGCCTATAGGTAGATCTTTGTGATAGGCTTCCCCTTGCTCCCCTCACCTTTCCCTTATCCTCCTGGTAAGGCTACTCTCATTGTTGGTCCTGAGTGGTTTAACTGCCCTGGATTTCTTTTTCCAGCTCTTATCTGTACCTGTGTACATGCTGCTATCTAGCCAGATTTGTAAGGTAGAATTGGGATCATGACAGTAGGGAGGAAAGGAAGCATTGAAGAACTAGGGGAAAGTTTTATATTTTATCAATGCTATATTGTACACTGACTGGCTTGTTTCCTCCCCTCGACCTTTTTTGTAAAGGAATGTCCAGTTGCCTACAAATGGGCTCTAGGTCTCCATTCTGCACTTCCTCTCATTCACAATTATGATATTTTGTTCTGGGTCTTTGATACCTGATTTTTCCTTCTGAGGTTGACCCTATCAACACCTCACGGTCACACAAGCTGGTGTGCTTCTGCCATGCAGCCTTTGTTGTTTCTCAACTAGATGGCCACTTATTTATCTTCAAATCTTTCAGACCCCAGAAACTATATCTTTTGATAGCCAGGCACCATCAACTTTCTTCACCACATTTTCTTATGTACCCATTTTGTCTTCAGCAATCATGGGGAAGGTGAGCATCATGGAATACTACTTTAATAGAACAAGATGTTCTATTAAAGGAGTACTTGAGTAAAGGCCTAATGTCCATCTGATACCTTAATACTAAACCTATAAATATATGTACATAGATCTATTTCCCTATCATTATACATAAATATATTTACATATGCACATACATCTCTTCAGACCTCTATAAATGCCCTTTGTCTCCTAGTTCTTTCCTCTATTTCCTTTTACTTCCTTCTTGTTCCACCATCACATTCAGCCTTCATTTGGGTTTCAGTAATTTCTCTTGGTTACATTGCCCTTGATTAAACCCAACCAGGTCTCATACACCCTCATCATTGATTTTAGATCACTTGTTGTTCCCTTGTCTCTCAGTCTATTAACACCCACTTCCTTTCCCCCACCTCACCTTCTACTATGTACCCCCTGAACCATTGGTCAAACTGTTTTCTCCTCCAGATCATTTATCCTGTCCATCTTATCTAGATAGATATGCACAGATAATGATATGCACAGAAACAAGAGAGAGCAAAACAAAGCAACAAAAGAAAGTAATACAACAGGAAAAAATCATAAAAAAAGAAGCCTATAAATATCTCAAGGTCTGTTTGTTGACCTTTAGGAGTATTTTTCCAGAGGAGTCTGCCATGCTTTGGCTTCAAAGTCTATTTGTGGTATTCCCCCGGGACTTCATTGCTTTGTTCCCCTTGCTGCTCTGTTGCATGCCCTTAATGTTTGCCTAGGTGTGGTGAGGTCAAATAGGGTACAATTGCTGCACTGTGTCTCCATTGTTTTTCCCTGTAGCATTATGGGTCAGTGAGTGACGTTGTGTCTGGTGGTGAGATTAACCCTATGGTCAGCCTCTCTGTGCATTGGCTGTGCTGAGCAGGAATCCAGGAGTTTTTTGTTTGTTTGTTTGTTTTTTACAATTTTACATTTTTTCTATTTATTCTCATTCTTTCCTTTTTTATAATTTTATTGAAGACTCTTACAGCTACTACAACATTCAGTACATCATTTGTATCAAGCACATTTGCACACATGCTGCCACATACATTTCCAAACATTTTCCACTTGAGCTCTTGGTACAAGCTCCTCTTTTTTAAAAAAAAAAAATCTCCCCTTTCCCCTCCCCCCCTTTTTTTTAATGAATCATTTTATTGGGGGCCCATACAACTCCCATCACAATCCATACCAACATCAATTGTATGCAGGCCACATTTACACACCCATTGCCATCATCACTCTCAAAACATCCTCCCTCCCTCCAGGGCCCCAGTATCAGCTCCCTATATTACTCTTCCTCCCCCCCTTCCCCTTGAACCCTTAGTAATTTACAAATTGTTATTTTTTTCAAACTGTACACTGTACAATGTGTCCCAATACTCGCTTCCTTGTTGTCCGTGTTCCAGAGAGGAGGCTAAGTGTAGATCCCTGAAGTTGGTTCTCCTTTTCTATTCCTCCATCCCTCCACCCTCCTGGAGGTTTCTTAATGGGCTGGTTTCTTAATGGCCCTTATGACAAACAACTCATGAAGAAATCAAGTTCCAATCATGTATAAGCTCAATATTTGGATCCACTTTTAACAAAAATGAACCTAGGATTCTTAATCCTTGTTCTCGTTTTTGTGCAATCAGATCAGTCACAATTCAAAATGGCCTTACAGGACAGAGCAGAACTGTTGCATATGGCTTCTCACACCATATTGTAATCTTTTGGGGAGGAGATCATCATGTTGTTCCTCCCATGGAACAGTTAGTAGGTTTGAAACGTTAACCTTTGAACTATCCGTTGAACACTAAAACTTTGTGCCACCAGTGTTCCTAATTCTTTTTAGGTTTTATTTCTCATTCCTAATATACCACCACCATAGTGCTATTCCACAAACATATAAGCCGTTTATTTTGCTGGACCATGTGGGACATGGTTTTCGTTCCTGACAGACTGTTTAGAGATAGCAAATTGGTAACGGCAGTACTGTATATATAATAAGGGCATGGGTGATGGCAGGGTACATGTAGTTATGGTATCACAGAGAGGGAAACTGAGCCCAGCGGGGAGTTTAGAAAGACTCCTTGACAGAAGTGACATCGAAAGTGAGTAATAAAGAATGAGTAGGGGTTAAGAGAATATGAAATCAGCTGGGCCAAAAGCTAAGCAGACATGTAGACATCTGTTCTAGGTTTTGTGGTGGCACAGAGATAAAATTCCAAAGGCAGCCAAGAACATAGTGCACTTGGAAATCAATAGTGAAAATTAGCCTCACAAGGCTGGAACGTAGGTACAGGTGGGAGTTGAGCTTGTAGAAATAGCAAAAGTGCATTCATAAAAGTGTATTTTATGCTGCCAGTCATGGGGATCCATTGCAGAATGTTTATAGGGAAAGGTGTTAGAAGATGTGCATTTTAGAAAACCCATTTAGGTAGCAATAGTCTATGTGGGCTTTGCCTGGAGGAGGAGAGGGGAGACTCATGAGGATTCTGGAAATATAATCTTGGACTAAGAATAGGGCTCACTCTCGTCACATTCACTTTTCCACATTGGGAACCAAATCAACACTCTACTGGTGTTTTCAGTTATTCTGGAGAAGTAATGTGATTTATTTCATATGAGAAAAATGCTATTTGCCATAGTTGAAAAATGCTCAATTGGTAGTTCTCTGGGAGAAACTATGCAGTTTGCTAAAATTTAAATACCCACAGAGTAAAAACAAAGGCAGCTAATAAGAGAAGTGTCATTGAAATTGAACATAAGCTAGAAAAGTCCTGTTTCTTGTTCTTTTTATCTTTTCAAAAGCATGGATCCACAGCAATTTACCCGCACTATCATTCATCCTTTGTATCATTAGCATTTGGGAAAATGCCTGAAACTGTCACCAGGAGATAAGCAACATGTAGAAACTACAAATGCAGTTTGGGGAAATTAGAAAATAGAACTCTTCAGAGAGAGGATTGAACGTTCCATTGAACATCAAAATGATACCAAAAAAAAATCTTTCCAGACATCAAGAGTTGTAGGCTACTGAAATGTCATCATCAATTAGGCCTTTTTGCATGCTCTGTGGTGCAAAGCCAATTACCCTGACACTCTCTGTCCTCAGAATGCCAAGGCCTGCAGATAGACAGAGGAAAGACCAAGTCGGAGTTATACGTATACTAAAGCAGGTGCTGTCTTAAAAAGAAAGCCACTAGATATCATTTATTCAGTCATTAATGCATTTGAGCACACAAATACAAAGAAGGGTATGTGCATGGGATTCAGTGAAATGGGTAGGTGCCTTGCCCATCAGAGTCTTCATTACAGTCTCATTTGGGCATAAGGAGAAAATATAAAGTGGAAAGCATTACGCATCCTTACAAAGTGTGACTTCAGTCATAATAGAAGATGATGATGGAGGTTTGGTAACCAGATAAAGGAGGGAAATAATAGCACTTAATACTTTCCTGGACTAGGCATTCATAGTAGATAGATACCTTATCTTAAGAATAGATTCTACAAGGTAAGGCCCGTAATGAATTATATTTTAAAATGAGTAATCTTAAGCTTCCTATTTGTGGTTGTCATTTACTTGACTCCAGCTCATAAGGACATTATGTGCCATAGAACAAAATGTTACCCATCTTGCGCCATCTTCACAATAGTAAGCCTGAGCCCATGTTTGTTGCTACTGTGTCATTCCATCTCATTGAATGCCATTCTATTTTTCACTTACCCTCTGATTCATCACGCATGATGTCCTTCTCCACAGACTAGTCCCTACTTATGGCACGTCTGAAGTGACAAAGTTTCTAGATCTGTGGTCCTCAACCTTCCTAATACCATGGCCCTCTATATAGTTCCTCATGCTGTGGTGACCCCCAACCATAAAATTACTTTTGCTACTCTTTCATAACTGTAATTTTGCTACTGTTATGGATCCTAATGCAAAGATCTGATATGCAGGCTGAGCCCCGGTGGGGTAGTGGTTGTGCGTGGGACTGTGACCCACTGGGTTGGAGGTTCAAATCCAGCAGTCAAGGCTGGGCCTCCTACCCCCACCACCAAAGGGCAGTGATGCCACCCAAAGAAAGATCTGATATGCAGGATATATTTTCACTGTTACAAATTGAATATAGTTAAAGTCTAGTGATTAATCACAAAAACAATATGTAATTATATATTGTGGAATATTTATTTCTAATGGCAAATAAATGAAATTTTGTTTGAAGCATGGTGTATCATGGGTAACACTCTTCATGCCACTACTATGTGGATGTATCTGCATGAGGGCAGAACCACCTGGAGAAAGGGAGAGGAGCAGTGCCTCAGTTTCTAAGATCATCGGAAATAGGTGTTTTATGATGGTCTTAGGCAACCCCTGTGAAAGGGTCATTCAACCCCCCCAAAGGGGTGCAACACACAGTTTGAGAACCACTGCTGTAGATATTCATTTCTAGGAGACTTTTGGACTCTATTGCTCATTTTTTTTATGAAAGTACACAGTATATCCATTATTCTTCACCAACACCTTAATTTAAATTGGCCATTTCTTCTTCAGTCACCCTTTAGAAAGGATTAATAGTCATCAATGCTGAGTCCACTGGGGTAAATTGGTGTGTATTTGACTTCACAGCACATCCTCTTTACTTCTAGTCTACATTGGAGCTGTGGTCTCAGAGAAAAGTAGGTAATGAACTTAGCTTTAACATTTGACTGGGTCAAAGACCTATTAATATATGCATGTTTTTTCAAGCATTCTTCAAGTAGTAAATCAAGAGGAAAAAAGCATGAAACAGATAAAGTATAGAGTCTTTTCAGGTATGGGATCAGCATGGGTGAACAGATTATCAGTGGATTCAATATGAAATCATATTGGAGTATGGTGGGGTCCTAACCCAATATTATGGATGTACTTACAAAAAGAAGAGACAGAGAGATGGACAGAAAAAGAGCCCATGTGATTGCATAGTTATATTACAGTGGTAAGTCAAGGAGGCATATCCCTGCTGATACCTTGAATTGGGGGTTTAGTCCTCCAGAATGGTGAGAAAACTTGTTTCTATTTCTTGGAACCACGCCATTTGTGGTACTTTATTTTAGCAGCCCTATTAAATGAATACGACACTGGGATTTCAGAATCAATGTCTCAACACGTCAAGAAAGGCAATATAAGTTTGGTCTTGAGTATATGACCTGAGGAAAAGGGAGAGTAAAGGTATTGCGGGTAGTGTTGTTGAATGAGAGTTGGACTGTTAACAACAAGGTTGTTGGTTCAACTGTTGCACAGGAGAGTGAGGAGATTATCAGCTCTTATTTAAATATTCACAGCCTTTGAAACCCTCTATAGGAATTGTTATGAGAATTGACTTGATGGCTCTGAATTTGTTTGTTTGTTTGTTGACTCAAGGAAAGGGAATCCTTGAGTGAGTCTAACCAAGAGGTTGGAAATTGGATTCTACTCAGCGGTGCCTGGAAAGGAAGGTCTGGTGATCTACTTTTATGATTCATACATTGGAAATCCTATTGGGATAGGCGTGCTCTGGCCCTCTTAGGGCCCCATAGATCCTAGTCAACTTGGCAGCAACTCTCTGTGTTGTTATAGCTATCGGAAGAAAAGAAGGCTGAGGAAATAAAACAAGCCATGTATGCACCGGAACAGAGCAGAATCAGAAGCCAGAGCTTGGAACCCAGGCAGCAAGTAAATCTGACTGCTTTTGTGCTGTCTAGTGACGTGTCTCTGGACACGTAATTGGCAACTTTGAACTTCCTGACCCATGAAAGAATAGCTGAGTACCTTAAGGCTAAAGCTTACTGGAGTAGGATAACTTTTGTCCCTTATTTCTGGGAAGTGGGTTTGCCGACCCATTGAGCTTGAGCTGAGTGCCTTTAGTTGAGGTTTACAGGGACATGGTGTGTCTTGGGGCATTTATTCAAAAATCTGAAAGATATGTGAGACATGTCTTGATAAACAATACAACCCTGAGTATTTTTCACTGGCAATATAATTCTTCAGCTACCTTAGTTAAACCTTTTAATCATGATCTTTACTTATGAGTTCTATGTGACTATTGCAATGGATATTAGAATCCATAGAGGTAAACAGAAGACATCATTTGAGCTATATTCAGGATACATACTGTACATTGGGATTAATCCGAGCTGAACCAGAGAAATTAATCAGATGCTATGAGAACATGAGTTTCAGGTAATTCTTCTTGTTTGTCACTGGATTAGGCAGTTGTGGGGGATGTCCTATACAAACCAGACAAGCGTTGTCTCACAGGAAGAGTTGTATTTTCTCAGTAATTCTGTACTTCTGCATCTGTAGAGTGCCTCTTGGTACACAGTTTGGACAATATGATCATTCCTGGAACCACAGAGCACAAAAGAGCTTCACTGTGTCTGTAATAGTGGTAACTTCATTGAAGGGTCCTTTTGTCCACAAATGGGAAAAATTGCTGATCTAGTCAATCAATTGACACATGGTTTAGAGAAAGAGAAAACATTTAATGGGCCTGGCTTAATATTGACATTTCAAAAGAGCTTGGGGAACAGAAAATTACTTCAGTCATTCACCTCAATTCTGGGACTATGCTCCCTGCTTCAAAAAGAGAGCAGAGTCGCACGACTGAGGGCAAGTTTCTATTAGGATATTCTCTAACTATCACCTTTTGACATGTTGTATATATTTAAGGAGCCCGGTTGTGCACTTGACTGCTAACCCAAAAGGTTAGAGTTGAAGCCCACCAGCTGCTCTAGGGGAAAAAAAATGTGGCAATCTGCTCCCATAAATATTACAGTTTTGCAAGATGAACAGGAATCAGTAGGTGAAAGAGGCTAATCTTATAACCATGCATAGGTTTAACAGAGGTATTCCTTTAAAAATCCTTATTTCCATGTTCAGTGAACATTTTCATGTTTATAATAGCTAAACCCAGGGGGTAAGACCTTGAAAAGACCTGGAGAGAATGAGTTACTGGATTTGGAGGCTTGGGATGTTATCAGTGAACGACATCAGGATCACTTGGAGTAAGATAGTTCATCAAGACAATGGTCTACATTGTTTGAATAACAATGGGGGCATTAGAAGCATTGAAGAGACTACCTAAGGTGCTACTGTTGGTCTCTCCCCATTTGGAGAGAAAAAACAAAGAAAATTAATAAGACAATTAGTCCAAGGGACTAATGGTCCATATGAAATTCAGTCTCCTCAACCTTTCAATAAAAAGCACCAGATGTGAAATGACTACCACTGTTCACTGCTTTCAAAAGGATCATCATCTGGTACCCGGCTATCAAAAGATATAGTGTTTGGGGTCTTAAACGCTTGAATAAACAAGCGGCCATACAGCTTAGAAGCAACAAAGACCCCCTGGAAGAAGCACACTAGCCTGTGTGACACCAGGTGTTGAGGGATCCAGTGTCAGGCATCAAAGAACTAAAATTATAATCATAATAAATGAGGGGGAGTATAGATTGAGACACAAACCCCATCAATAGGTGAAGTGACATCCTCTTACAGAGGGTTGCAGGGAGGAGATGAGCCTGTTAAGATACAGTGTAGTAACAATGAAATATGCAACTTTCCTCTAGTTCTCAAATGTTTCCTCTCACCACCCACTATCATGATCCCAATTCTGCCAGACAAATCTAGCTAGACCAAGGGATGGACACTGGAGTTGGAAACCTGGGGAATCAAGGATAGATGATCCCTCAGGACTAGTGGTGGGAGTGGTGATACTGAGAGGGTGGAGGGATGGTGGAATAGAATGGGGGACCAATTGCAGGGAACTATATATAACCTTCTCCCTGGGGCATGGACAACAAGGAAGTGAGTGAAGGGACACATTGGGCAGTGTACGATACAAAAAAGTAATAACAATGTATAAATTATTAAGGGTTCATGGGGGAGGGGTTATGGGGAGAGAAGGGAAATATGGGGAACTGGTACCGGGGACCTAAGTGGAGGGAGAATGTTTTGAGAGTGTATCAGTCTAGATAGACTAGAGGAACAAATTCAAGGACATGTATATCGATATAAGGAAAGGGTTTATATACAAAAGGAATGGGACATGGAGAAAGCATCCCAGCCCAGTCCAGTACAAAGTCATAAGTCCGATATTAGCCTATATGCCTGAAATCAGTCTATAAAGTCTTCTTCCGACTCACAAAGCCACAGGTCAGTGGGTGCAGAATCTTGGTGCTGGCAGGGCACCTCACCTCTAGGACTCAATAGCAGAAGCAACTCATCGCTGGCAGAGGTCTCCATCTGGCCGCCCCAGCTTCAGAGGTCTGACTCCATCAGAGCAAAGCTGTGGGGTCTTTCCGCCGGCTCCTTCAGCTTCTCCAATGCTGCCAGTTTGTCTTGTTCTGTGATTAATTGTCTCTGAACAATTAATCCCAACAACTGAGGAAGATAGCTTCTCATCTTCACGAGGGAAATATTGCAAGATTTCCCAGAAGTCTCAGGTGAAAGCCATGCCCACATAGAGGCCTCATTGGCTACTAAATGGCTATCTCCAGGTTAACAGGCTAGACTCCACCCCTACATTTCAATCATAAAATTAACATAAGCACATGACTGCCACAGACAGTAATGATGGCAACAAGTGTGCAAATGTGGCCTGCATACAATTGATGTATATATGGATCGTGAGGGGAGTTGTATGAGCCCCCAATAAAATGATTCATTAAAAAAAAAAAAAGGCAGGAGGAAAGAGAAGCTTATACCAAGGGCTCAAGTAGAAAATATTTGGAAATGAATACGGCAACATATGTACAAATATGCTTGATACAAATGATGTCTTGAATGTTATAAGAGCTATAAGAGCCCCCAATAGAGTCATTGAAAAAGGAGGAAAAAAAGAAAGAAAAAGATCTTCATCATGATACTATATATTTAAAAACAAACAAGATCACTGTCATCTAGTCAGTTCTGACTCATGATATCCTGACAGGATTGTAATACTTTCAAATGAGTAGAAAACCTCACTCTCTCCTGCAGGGATCACAAGAGAGGATCCTCAGAAGAGTTAGAGAAAATTGTAGAATAAAACGCGAAATCATAGAAAACTATAGAGAGAGAGATTTCCTACAGTGTAGATTACAACTCAATGTCAACAAAAGCAAAACCCTTACACCTGGACCAATAGACAACTCGTGATACATGGAGACAAAAAATTGACGTTGTCAAGGATTTCGTCTTGCTTGGATCCACAATGAAGGCTCACGCAAGCAGCAGTCAAGAGGTTCAGACATGCTGCATTTGGCGAATGTTCTCACAAGACCTCCTTAGACTACAGAAGAGCAAAGAGCTTACTTTGCGCACTAAGGGGCACTTGACTGAAGTCAGGGCATGTCCACGGCTTCAGATGAATGTGAAAGTTGGATATTGAATAAGTAAGACTGAAGGAGAGTTGATGCATTTTAATGATGGTGGCAAAGAATATTGAAAGTGCCACAGAGAGACACTAGAACAAACACATCTATCTTGCAAGTAGCACAACCCGAATGGTCTTTAGAAGCAAAGACAGCCCCCCTCCATCTCACATCCTTTGGACATATCTTCCAGAGAGACCGGTCCCTGGAATAGAACGTCGTGCTTGGTGACGTGGAGGGGAGACACAAAAGAGGAAGACGCTGGACAAGAGGACTAGACGCAGTGAATGAAACACTGGGCTCGAGCGTAGGAGCGACGGTGAGAACGGCACGGGACCAGGCATGGTTGGTGCTGCTGAGCATAAGATGGGGGTGAGTTAGAACAGATTCGAAGGCACGTCACAGCAATGAGTTGAAATGACTCCCAGGCAACAAGAAAATGTCTTTTTGGTCAATAAAGTTTCTTGTTTAGAAACCCCTGCTCTCTGAGAGCTTTTCTCCAGCCTCACTTTTTTCCTGTCCCCCAAGGCCTGTTCTATATCTCCCACCCACATTGAGTCTAATCCCACTTGTCACAAGAGGAGCACCTAAGCTATCTCAGTTGGGGCACAGCACATAGGAGGTTATCAATACTTCTGCTTGAAGTGCACAAAATACTACCCCACATGGCAAATATAAAAAGACAAAATCTCATGTTTAACAATTGATTATTGTTCTAAAATTCTTACAAAAACTTTCCTTTTCCAAGATTATAAACATTTACAAACCCTAAACCACCAAGTAAAATAAGCCAATTCTATTCTTAAAGAACTCCCTACCATCCAGTCAATGTCAATACATAATGACTATAGGACTGGAAAGAGCTTTCCCTTTGAAAAATTTCCAACACTGTAACTCTTTCGGAGAGCAGACATCCTGGTGTTTCTCCCATGGATCTGCTGGTGATGTTGAACTGCTGACTTAGGTGGATAGAAATCCTACATGTAACCGCTTGGCTCCCCAGGCCAGGCAGACAGCCCTTTCTACATTTGTAAACAGCCTCAGAAACTCACAGAGGCAGTTCTACCCTCTCTTGTTGAGGGTTTCTGTGAATCATCGTCAACTCAATGGCAATTCTTGGTTTGCTTTGGATTCCTGAAGAACAATTCATCTCCACAAAATCGGTGTCCACCTAGGGTTGTATTTTGATGCAGAAGGGGAAAAACATCAACACAATTAATAAGAGTGGCCACATTTATCTTGCTATTTCAGTGATTATGTTAGTCTTCTATTCTCCTTGAGGGAGACACTAAAGACTTTAAACTGAGCTGAAATGTAAGAAGAAAAAGAAAAATGGAGTGCATTGAAGGGCTGGATGGGAATTACCCATTAGAGAGTGAGAAAGATTAATTAATGTTCTCCTGTCTAATGTAATCACTCCGCCCTACCACTGTGAAATAGGATTAGCAAAAATTCTTGGAGTGTCTCTTGGCTGAAAACATTCCAGATATTCAGTAATCACTTGAGTACAACTGGTAAACCATTAAAAATGTAAAGTTAAGAGAAGCACCAGACAACTAATCATGGAGCCTGGTTTGTTGCTCTCTCTCTCTCTCTCTCTCTCTCTCTCGCTCTCGCTCTCTCTCACTCTCTCTTGCTCTCCTCTTTCTTTCACTCTCTCCCAGGAGCCTCTTAGTAAAATTTCTTTACTCAAAAATCCCATCCTGTGCCTCTCAAGACAAGAAAACAAAAATGCAAAGCTCTGGAAATATTTCTGGTGATCTGAGCCAGAAGAAAGAATGCAGTTGCTGAGTTTGTTCAGCACAAAGTTTTCTTTCCCACTGTGCCTGGAACCTTACCTAGGGAAGGAAAGGGGGAGAAACCACCCAAACCACTTCAGTTTCTGGGAAGAGTCCAGCCAGTTTCCAAAGATGAGGAAACCTGCTTAGAGAAACAGCTCTCTTCTCTCTCATCTTGGGGCAGGGAGCTTCTATCTGTCTATTGCATAAGATTTACAATTCCCCCTAGCCAAACTCTGTAAGGTCAGGTTAGGATGAACCTGCTTTCTTGTGTGCGTGAGAGATTCACTTTTAAACGTTTCTGTCCTGATCTTGTACACCTGGTATTCTCTTAAATTATTGGAAATTTCTCTGTACCTTTGTCCTGTTTTAAAAATGGTGGGAATCTGAAACGGAGAAAAGCATATTGAAATGGAGTGCTTTTAAATGACTATATTAATTGATTCTATTTTTAGAGGTAGGAAAAGCAGGAAGTGAGTGTAATTTTTTTAAATCATTTTATTGCGGGCTCTTGCAGCTCTTATAACAACCCACACATCCATTAAATCAAGTATATTTGTACATATGTTGTTATCATTATTTTCTAAATATTCAATTTTGATTTGAGCCCTTGGTATCAGTTCCTCTTTTTTCCCTGCCTCCCTTGTGACCCCTTGATTAATTATAAATCATTATTGTTTTCTTACCTTACACAGACCACTGTATCTCTTGCCCCACAGTTTCTGTTGTTCCTCTTGTGGTTGTGCAGTTATGTGGCAGTCATTCCCCCTTCCTCCCCTTCTTTCCCTACCTCTCCTTCCCTACTTGGTATTGCTCCTCCCATGTCCTAAGGGGTTTATCCAATCTGGATTAAGTGTGTTGTGAGCTCTTATCTGTACCAGTATATATGCTTAGGTCTAGCCTGAAGTGAAAGAAAGGACTAGGGTCATGATAGCAGTGGGTGAGGAGGCCTCAAGAAACCATAGGAATAGTGTGTATTTCATCAAAGTTATACTGCACCCTGGTTGACTCATTCCTTCCATCTGACTTTTCTGTGAAGAGATGTTCCAAAGTCTACAGATGGGTTTGGAGTGCCTGCCCTGATTCCCCCTCATTCTCAGCAATATGTGTGTGTGTGTGTGTGTGTGTGTGTGTGTTTTGAGTGTTCTGATGCCTGTTACCTGATTCCCATTGACATCTCATGATAGCACAGGCTGATGTTCTTCTTACATATGAGTCTGTTGCTTCTCTGCTAGATGACTACTTTTTGAACTTCAAGCATTGAAGACCTCAGACACTGTATCTTTTGATAGCCGGGCACCATTGACTTTGTTTGCATTTGCTTGTGCACCCATTTGTCTTCAGTGATCTTGCTGGGAAGGTGAGCATCACAGAATGCCAGGCTGTGAGAACAAAGCGCTCTTGCATTGAGGGAGGGCTTAAGCAGAGGCCCAAAGTCCGTCCACTATCTCAATGTATTGGCATATAAATGAACATAGGCCCAAACCTCTGTTTTTATGAATTAATATATTTACATAAGTGCACACCTATATTTATACCTCTATCCATAGCTTTGCTTCCTAGATATTTCCACTGTTTTCTTTTAGCTTCTTCTTGTCCCACCAATGAGCTCACTCTTCTTCTGCCTCTTAGCAATGCCTCTCAGCTAGATCCTCCAACATCCGCAGGATGTCTACGTCTTCCTTGTTGTTGATTTTAAATTGAACTAAAATATCCATCCATCAGTGTACAAAAACTATTCATCTTCTTGAGAGATAATGTCAAACAGAAGGCAAAATGGCAGATGCTACAATCAATATTGTTATAGGACATAGACCCGTAGTTCACTAGTGCTTAGACACAGCCTTTTGGTGTCAAAATATGAATATAATTTTGAACCTAGTAATTACATACTTAAGGACTTGTGAAATGATGGCAAAAATTAAATTATGGCTAATATTTACTGCACATTTACTATTTCAATTTCTTCTGCCAAGCAATTCACCAATTCTCTCTCATCAAATCTACCCTAAATTATATGAAATAAAGACTGTTATTGCCCCATTTTTTTTCTCTTTTGATTGAGGAAAGAGAGGCTTACCATACTAATATCAGATGACATCAAGCCAATGCCACCTCATGGAATCAACCCCATGTGTGTTAGCCTGGGTAGACTAGAGACACAAATTAATAGACATGCATATGGGTATAAGGGAAAGCTTTATATACAAGAGGAATGGAACATTGAGAAAGCATCCTAACCCAGTCCAGTTCAAAGTCACAAGTCCGATATTAACCCATATGTCCGATACCAGTCTATAAGGTCTCCTTCCAACTCACGAAGTCACACCAGTGGGTACAGAGTCCCGGCTCTGGCAGGGGTCCCCTCATGGCTTCTCATTTCCAGTGCTCAGGGTCCATCAGCAGTATCCATTGGTGATAGAAACATCTCAGGTCTGGCAGGGGTCTCTGTGTGGCTTTTCCAGCTTCAGAGGTCTAGTTCTATCAGGGTAAGACCATGGGGCTTCTCCTCTGGTCCTTCCAGTTCATCACACGCTCCATCTTGTCTTGTCAGTTGAGCAATTCTCAACAACTGGGAAGATGGTCTCTCATCTCCATGAGGGAAATACCACGAGACTTTCCAGAAGTCTCTGGAGAAAGCCATGCCCACATAGAAGTTTCATTGGCTACTCATTGGCTATCTCCAGATTGACTCCTCCCCTACATCTCAATCATGAAATTGACATTAAGTGCATGACTGCCACTCTATGTGTCACGAAGAAGAACTATGCTTCAGGTTGGGTTCTGTGATGGCTTTTTTTTTGGCCCTTCTTTCAAGGTGCCTATGGCAGACTTCAATATTCAAGCTTTTGATTAACAGCCTAGAGTTTCAGCTAGCTACACCAGAGGGACTCCAACCAATAGTTAAAAGATGAATACCTTCTTCCTGCTAAGTACTGTTTTACTTATTTAGAAAATAAAAACAGGTTCAAATTTAAGGTAAGACTCTATTAAATTATGTCACAGTTATATAACAGAATTCAGCCATGTCAACAAAGAAAGCAATCCTGGAAGATATTTTTTGAAAGACTGTAATGTATTAGTGTGAGATAAAAATTATGAGATGGTCCAGCTGCTGCCTTAGTACTAAGCCTGTAAGTATATGTTCCTGAATTTATTTCTATCTCTTCATAGATAATTATTATTACATCCATAGATGCTTGTGTTTAGACCTCTTTGCCTTCTTGTATTCTTTGCCTTCTTGTTCCTTCCTCTATTTCCTTCTGCCTTCCTCCCATCCCTCTTTTGTGGTCAGTCTTCATTTGAGTTTCACAACTTCCTCTCTGTTACATTACATTTACTTTGGCCCTATTAGGCCTCCCCCCCTCACCTCCCCACCATTTGCAGACCACTGGTTGTTCTCCCCATCCCTGAGTCTGTCCATGCTCCTCTCCCCCCATGGCTGTTAGGAACCCTAGGATCAGTTGTTCTCTCCTCTGGACTGTCCAGCCAGGAGTGCTCCTTTCTTGATTTGGTCCATTTTAGGGACTCAGACCACCTTGCTTCCCTGCTGTGTTTCTCCCAAGATGTCCTTTGTCTGTCTCCATGTGGGTGTGGCATGTTGGTCACTTTCTGCCACCTTTTCTCTGCCGTACTGACTTCCATTGAATGAGTCAGTCTGGCTCTGGTTATGGCTGGTCATGTAGCTCTTTCTTTTCCCATCTCCTTCCACCGCCATCCTCACAGTTGGGTGTTGCATGGTGGGATCTGCACACCTGCTTCAGCTTCTGTGGAGACAAGACCCTGGCTGAGTTAGTGCCCTGTTCCCTCTGTTAACCTTTTACTTTCAAATCTCCTTTTTCTCTCTCCCCCTTTCATCTTCCTTTGCTGTGCCGTGTCCAACTTGTATATCCCTGGGTTTGGTTCCACCTCCTCCCCTTTCCCTGGATCTCTGACCAACTGTAATGTTATAGGGCGCTTTCCTTCTATACCTACCATATTGGTTACACTTACCTCAGGGGGCTTATGCTGTACTTCTCCTTTTGTGTTTGACTCACTTCGTTTAGCATAATTTCCTCCAGCTCTTCCCATGAGAAGACATGTTTCATGTGCTCATCAGTACTTTTGAGTGAAGCATAGTACTCCATTGTGTGTATGTGCCAGAGTTTGCTGTTAGTACTAAGGCAGCAGCTGGACCTTGGACCCCCACCCAGTCACTCCCTCAGTACAAAAACTTTTTGTTGTATGAATCTGGCCATGATGCTCACTGGCCCAATATGATCACTGAAGTCAAATAGGTGCATACGTGAATGTGGTGAAGAAAATGGATGGCACCCAGATATCAAAAGATAGACAGTCTGGGGGCTCAAAGCCTGAAGATAAACAGCCAACTAACCGAGAAGTACCCAAGTCCACACGGAAGAAGCTCACCAGGCAGTGTGGCCGAGAGGGGTCAAAGGATCAGACCTCAGGCATCCAATAGGAAAAAGCCAATATTACTGTCTATGCACTTTCCTGAGATGATCAATGAGGACAAGTGGGGAGAGGAGAAAGGGTGTTGAAGATGGCTAGTGGCACCCGGCTATCAAGACATAATGCCTGAGGTCTCAAAGGCCTGAGGATGAGAAACTAGTGCAATAAGGCCTACCATAGAAGAAACACACCAGCCTGTTCGACCAGGAGGAGTGGAAAGAACCAGGCTATCAGGAATCAAAGAACAAAAAACATACTGTTAAGTGCCCACCATTCTGTCATGATCGCTGAGGACAAAAGGGTGCAGAGGCAGACAGAGCTGAGGAAACTGATGGCGCCCTGTCACCAAATGATAAAGCAGCTGGGATCTTAAAGGCTAGAAGGTGAACAAGTGGCCATCCAGTGCAGAAACAGCAAAGCCCACATAGAAGAAGTGCACTAACTTGTGTGATCATGAGGGACTGAAGGGAGCAGACATCAAACATCAAAGAACAAGTATTAAATCAGTAAGAATGAGGGGGAGAGCAGGGTGGGGACCCAAACCCCACTTGTGGGCAATTGGACACCCCCTTACAGGGGAGAGATGGGCCAGTGAGGTAGCAATGAAGCAAAAATCTTTCCTCTATTTCCTGAAGGTTTCCTCCCCCCAACCATCACAGCCCCAAATCTGCCCTGCAGTTTCTCCTATCTGTATGGCAGACATAGGGAGGAGTGGGCAGGGGGAGATGTTGGGCAGTGTAAGATATGACAAAACAACAATGATTGCAGAGTAAGGAGGATTGGGGGGGGCGGTTGGAGGGGAAAGGAAGGGTAGCCCATATCAAGGGCCCAAGTGGAAAGGCAGATGTTGGGAGAATGTTGATGAAGACAGGCAAGTGGGGGTGCTTGGCACAGTGTATGTAACTATGTATTGAACTAAGTATGATGGAAAGTGATGTATAAGCGTCTAATAAAATGATAAATTAAAAAAATTATGAGAGGGTGTGTACAACGTAATCTCAGGTTTTGCTGAAAAATTGACATCTATATATTTTTCTGTATATATGCAGACACATTTTTTAAAAACCATGAAATCATAGACATCAAAATTATTAAAGGATTTGTGCCTGGAGGATGGAATTGTACATGCACTTATTTTTCTCTTTGTTGACTACGTCTTACTATTTCCACGTTGAATGTGCTTTACTTATTAAATACATCTGTTTTCTCTCCATAATGATCACATTATATGCATGAGGACAGTGAATAAGGAACACAGCAGAAGAATTGATTTTATGGTGAATTAACGTATTAGTGAAGAATACTGAATATGTCTTGGTCTGCCTGAAGACCAAGTCCAAATGCTCCTTAGAAACAATGGTGGTGAGACTTTGTTGCATGTACTTTGGACATGTTATCAAATGGGACCAGGTCCTGGAGAAGGATATCATGCTTGGAAAAGTAGAGGATCAGTGAAAATGAGAAAGACCCTGAGAAATGGATTGACACAAAGACTGCAACAATGGGTTCATACAGCAACAATGGCTGAGAACAGGACACTGCTTTGTTCTGTTGTGAATTGAAACTGACCTGACTGTAATAACACATAAGTGTAAGCTGATTTTTTCCACTAATACAAGTAGCACATATATTTTATGCCACATTACTAGTGCTTATATTGTTTACATTTATCATTACTTTGAAATGTTGATGGTTATTAGATTTGTCCTTTGGTCTTATTATTTAATGTAGTAATAAATGCACAAATGTTACCATATCATACACCTGTTTTCTTACTATTTTGCTAAGCAATTTCCATGTATTTGGTTTCCTTGGAATTACATATATTTCAATTTTATATGTTTCAAATTTGATTCCAAGAGGGGACCCATACATTTCACTGCAAGGGTCCAAGTCAGAGCATAGATTCAGGAGACATCTGATCACAGATCTGGGGAGGAGATGGATCTGGCCAATTGTAAGACATTTTTGACTCTCTGAAATGCTCCTTGAGGCCTCTTTTCCTGATGCTGAAGGCCGGACTACATAACATCCTATTACAAGAGGGTGAACACAGGGGCTGGAGCTTTGGCCACACAAGTCAAGGCTTGTTTCTCTTCTCTCCTTTCCTTTTCTTATTTGCCCTTTAGAGTACTCAATAGCCTCTCTCCATGCCTTCGGCCAGTTACAAAATTAGAAACTCATAAATGGCTGCTTTAAAAATGGCCATCTGTTTAACTGCATTCAGTGAGGGTTCTTTTCCAACTGGCATATGTGTAAACAAATTATCCATTCCAGCATCTGCTGAGCACATAACAGGTACAAGACATTAATGGATTAAATTGTGTTCTCCCAAAATGTGTTGAAATCGTAACCTCTGTACCTATAAATAGACATCCTTATTGTGTAGTGCATTTGTTTTGAGCCAATAAGGGGAAAATCAGCAGTTCCAAACCACAAGTCATTCCATGGGGAAAAGATTAGGAGGTCTGTTCCCATAAAGATTGACAGCATCAGAAGCTCCCGGGGGTTATCCCATTCTTCTTTATAGGATCACTTTGAATCAGAATTGATGAGCTGACAGTGAGAGTAAAGTGAGCACCCATAAATATACCTCTATTTGAAAATAAGGATTCTCTTTGTGTTCTTGATTTTACATCAGAGTAAAGTGGGTTCTAAATCTAATCATTTCTGATCGCTGAATAGAGAAGAAGAGAGACACACAGGCAATGGGAAGACAAGCACTATGGAATATCAAGAAAAATCAAGGAATATCAATGACTCTCAAATAGCTCCAAGGATAGCTTGTGCGGTAGTAGCTTGTGTAGGGATGCTTTCTTTTAGGAGAATTAATATCAGACCAGTTGCAAGGAGTTGGAGATTAAAGATGTCTTGAAAGTCCAGCTCTCCTAAGATGCCATTCTGTTCCATCATTGCCTCGTGCCTCTGAGATCTACAATCCACTGCAAAGCTTCACAGAGATTCATGAAACTTTGAGGGAACATCTCACATGGTGGTATGTAGTGCAAATCTAAAGGTCAGGTGAGTCAAAAACAGGGTACAGAGGCAGAAGCCCAAAATGCCCAAAAGTGACAGTGGGTCTTCTTGCTTCTCTCAAAGCTCAATCGGGAACTAGCTTACTGGAGAGGCAATGTGTGTTAGAATTGTATTCTGCTATCATTACATATCAAAGGAAAGCAAAGGGTATGGTTCAGTTCACTCCCTATCGGAAGGTAGGGTCTTGAATGTGCCATCAGGAAGCAAAGGATGTGGGTGGGTTCACAATTTCCATTAAGATCAGGTCTTACTCACACCTACTGCTGTCTATTAATAATGTCCTCTGAAATAGGACTATTGCCACAAGCTTGTGAAGTTCAGAATTGTAATCTATTACATAAGGAAGTATGGTTAGAGGGGCTATATCACAGGACTATAACTCAGCTTCCAGACACCAGAAATTATGAGAGAGCTTCACAAAGAGAAGTGATAAGGATGTGGCTCTGATGTGGACATTTCACTCACGAGAATGGTGGTGGCTTAAACTTATTAATCATTTTATCAGTGAAAGATGAGACCATCTGATGAGGTAATGTTTTGCAGCCTCGGAAACCCTATGGGAGGTTCTGCTTTGTCTTATGCCAAAAGCTAGGAAGTGGAGCATTGTTGTTGTTAGGTGTGGACAAGTGTTGATTTGGAGTGACCTGATGCATAACAGAACAAAACACCGCCTGCATCATCTTCAAACTTGTTTCTAGGCCGGAGTCCTTGGTTGCAGCCCATGTGTCAATTTCCCTGATGGGTGATCTTTCTCTTTTTCAGTGACCCGCTTCTTTACTAGGCATTATGTCCTACTATCAGGGTTTGGACCACCTGATTCCAACCCGAAACCTGTCCAAAGTACATGAGAGAAGGAGCCACATCACCAATTCTAAGAAGTCTTCTTAGTCTATACTTCTCCACGACATATTCAATAATTTTCACTAGCATAATCTTTCATATGCATCAATTCTTGATGATGACTTCAGGAGAGGCAGACATAGCATCGTTCACCCTGATACATGCATACTGTAGTAAAAAGAAGCCATATGAACTAGAATCTATTGATTGAGGCACAAAGAATAGGAAACACCACGTGGACATGAAGATTATATGATGGGATTCAACAGATGGGCCAGGAGAATCTGAACAGTAAACCTAGGCAAGGTGAGAAAAAGGCTTATACAAGTCCCAGGGCATTGAGTATGGGAAAAAAGTAATTTATGATAAAAAAAGACTACAAAACAGGAACCATCTACCACCATACTATACCAGCTCTTCTGAGCTCCAGTCCCCAAACTATTGATCCATAAAACATTATGTAATGTCATGCATTACACAATAAAGAATAGAATACTGAGGCTCAGAACTGTTGAATTGACCCACACCCCTCAGTTCACCAATTTGTTGTAGACACTTTGTGTTCACCAGGATTCGCCTTCTAATGTGACTGGTGGGTGAAAAGAAGCAAGTCTTTTAAGTGTAAACTTTCAATGCCATGCCTCCCTTGACTAGGGTATGAGTGAGACTGTTAGGAAGAGCAGGCTCAAGAGGGGTACAACTTTGGCAGGTGAAATTTGAGATAGAAGAGTGGGACATGACATAAGCTGCAGTCCTCCACAAAATGCATACATAGTCATTGAAGAGGACATGAAATGCACCTACTTCCACTTGGGAAAAAAAGGCAACTTGAAACATGTGTATGTTGAGTCAAGAGACAAAAAGAACAAAAGCAGATGTGGGGGAAGAAGAACATCTAAAGAATAACAGAAACTGGTGTGATTTCCCCCAAAGGGACAGGAAGGTGGTGCACGACGTGAGACACTCTGAAAGGTCAAACAGCATGAAGACTGAGAAAAGGTCGCTGCGTTTGCTGATTAGATTGTCGCTGGGGACTTTGGGAGAGCTGCTTCCAAAGGTGGTGGGGACAGAGGCAGAGGCAGAAATAGTCATAGGTTACTAGGAAATAGGAGCAGCAGATATGAACTGCTTCTCCCACCTGCAAAATTCTAGTGGGATGAGATTGGAGGGCCGATTTAAAGCAGAGACTCCAGTAACCCTGAAGACAAGGATATCGTGTGGGTACACACATGGAAACGCACAAGAAGATTCCGCTCAGGAGACACAGGAGGGTCTAAGAGGGGAAGCACATGTAGTTTTGTTGTTTGAAAGGAAAAGGAGATTCTTCTTCTGAAGGGAGAGTACAATTCACATTTGTTGGCCTAGTGTCGTGTCCCTGGTTGCCTTCAGATTATGGAATAGAAGTGCCCAGAAGGTTTTCTAGGCTGTAATCTTTAACCAAGTAGATGATCCCATCTCTCTTCCTCGGACATGTTGGGTGGGGTCCCGAAATGCACCTTTTAGTTAACAGACAAGTGCTTAACCATCTTGCCATTACAACCCTTGGCTAACTAAGTCTGTAAAAGTAAAGCGATCTGACATTCTCAAACCTGTAAGCATGTTCCTCCAAAGAGACAAAAATAAAGAAATCCTGAGAACAATTGGGGCATTGACTACATCCAAGATGCCAGCCTCAACGAAATTACAATCGCAATTTGGTAATGTCTATTCATTAAGGGAAATATCACTGCTGAAAAATAGACTATTAAGTTAAAGCAGATACTGTTACTTGGTGACTTCTTTTTAAAGAAAATGTGGCCGAGAAATCTTGCTGAATCTCCTTTTTCCATTAATAACAACTCGGGACTGGCATTTTCAAGCAGGCAACATGCTTAAGGTCTTCACAAACAAACCCCCAACCCACTTAAATCTCCCAAGTAGGTTAAATGGTTCCCATTCTCACCTGTCTGTTTTCCTTATTCATCAAGAATCCTGACAATCCTTTTACCTACAGATGTTGCACTGGCAACTTCAGCCAGACTTATGTTGAGTTGTCAGAAAGCCCCCAATTAATGAAACTTGACTGCCTCATGACTCACGTCAGTGGGACCTGAATGACCTTAATTGTTCTGCCCAGGGGCATAGAAAAGTAGGCTCTGCAATTTTTCTGTATCTTGGTTAAGCCTCCTCGCTGATGAAATGCTCCCAGACAAAGACTGTTCCAAACAGCCTGTTCCCCAGGAAATGCAGTGTGGAAGCTCATGGGTAATAGCAGCTCCCTCGGCCGCGCTCCAGTCATGAGAATTGAGATATTAACATTCGATATGCTAGGGAACTTATTCTAATCCTGGGTCAAGCTGGCAGCTGTTACTGTCCCTGCCCTGCCTTTGGCTACAGAAGGCAATTGATAGCCATCACCTGAAGCACCTGTCCAGCAGCCTCCAGCTTGACCTGTGGGTGCCTGACTGCTTCTAGATGTACTCCTCCCCAGGCACGAGGTTCCAATCTCAATTTACCTGTGTTGTAAGGTCAGGATACTTACCAGGCACAGCTGAGCCCATCAGAAAAACCGGAATGTTGACATGTTTGGAGAACTGTTTGTGAAGCACTTAGCAGTGGACCTGATGCATGGGAAGCTGTCAGGGCAGGACTCACTCTGATGATTCAGACCTGGGGTCCCTCTGAAATAAGTGCTGACTGCTAGCCCCAAAGTCCACAGTTTGAACTCACCAACGCTTCACAGGAGAGTATGAGGCCGTTTCCTCCTGTAAAGAGATACAGTCTAGGGGACCCTCTAGGGAGCCTCTAAGAATCAACTTCAAGGCAGTTGTTTTGGAGCAAGGTAATATTTCTAAGTGTAATATCACTGTGTTACCTCAGTTTCCAGTAACACATGCACATTGTAACAATTCAAAATAAAGATTGAAGCTAAGAAAACTATTGTCCCCTTCTTTCCCTTGCTCCCCGTTCTTCCTGCTCCCTCTGGAAATAATAATAATAAGGTTGGCTGGTCTGCTTCACACCTTTCTCTGCGCACACAAGTGCAAACCAGGCACTCTTTTTCCACACATGTGTGTGGTGTGGTTGTGCCATGGTTTAACAAACATGGCATCACACTATCCTCAAACTTGCATGGTATTTTTTCCCCTGTTGCAAACAAACATCAAATGAGATCAGCATTGCAAATAAATTTTATTTTGGAAGCATCGTATGTTATCCTAAACTGCTTATTAATAGGAATCTAACACGTGCAAACGGTAATGCTACCAACATTTCCTCAGTCTCCGGCTGAAAAGTTAGGTTTTTTATAGTTTTGTTCCTTTAACACATCCGCCGTCATTGTTATTATTGCTACAGTATTGTTATATCTATCTCATTAATGGACATAAAGATGTCCTCACAGTTAAAGTGATTGGCTATTAACAGAAGAGCTTGAGGTTCCAATCCACCCAAAAGTGTCTCCTTCAAAAACAGCAGCAGGAGCAGCAACTTACAATTGCGAAAAGTCAGCCTTTGCACCCCCTAAGAAGCCCAGTTCCACTCTGAGCACGTAGAGAGCCGCTATGAATCACAGAGCTACGAGGGAATGGGTATTAAAATGGAAGTTTTCTCGGGAGACCCAAAAGGCATAATTAATCTCATAGTCTGCATGATTTTTTCTCATGCTGTACCCGGTTTTACTCCCAACTGTTTCTCTCTTCTGATCCTTGCTCCCAATCTTGCTCCTACTCTCTCTCTCTCTCTCTCTCTCTCTCTCTCTCTCTCTCTCTCTCTCTCTCTCTCTCTCTCTCTCTCTCTCTCTCTCCCCTCCTTTCTCTTTCTCTCACACCCCTGCCCATATCCAGTCCTGCCCACATCCCTTTCCTTTACCCTCCCTCTTTGTCCCCTCCCTATGCACTTGTTCTGATAGGCCTGGCAACACGGAGACATGGCAGGATTGTTTTTATTTCTGTATTTTACTGAGCCTGGCCTTCAGGGGACCAGTTGTCACTTTTATGACAAAGTATTAGTTCCAAGAGAACTTTGTAATCCCTAAACAAAAGGTCTTATATAAATGAATTTCTAGGCACTGATCTGCCTGTTCAGTGTACATGCAGCTCTGTCCCTGGTGGGATGGTTCTAGACCATTAGATTCCTCTGGAAATCACAAATATGAGCAGGGAAAAGCTCTTATTTCACTCTGGAGAAGGAATATTGGATATATTTTACAGGATCTTCCAGAGACTGCACTTTAGGATCTAGAGGTGCACACGAGTCTGCTGATGGTGAAAGCCCATATCTTCTGCTTCCCACACATGCAGATGCTGAGTTGATACAAAAGATGAGGGTCAAGATCATGTCCCATCTTGATCTCCAATGGTGGTGTCCAAAGGTGACTTATGCTGAACACATAGTGAGGCAGGGCTGCCTGGCAGGAAGGGAACATGCTGGTCTCTAGTGGTGACCCTCAGGTGGGTAGATGTTGGCTTCTAGAACAGAAAAGAACTGGCTCAGACAAGTCCTTTGCCTCCCTTTGGAAATTAACCAAACCAAATCCCATTATTGTTGAGCCCATTCTCACTCATTGCATCTTTGTAGGACAGGGCTGAACTGCTCCCTAGGGTCCCTGAGGGAGTAAATGCTTAGGGGAGCAGAATGACTCCTTTTTGTCCCTTGAGTGTTGGCAGGGACTATTTGAACTATTGACCTTGTGACCAATTATGCCCAGTATATACAGTTCAACCTATAGGCACTCGTACTTTAAAAGTCTCTAGGTTCTGAGTCAAAGGTACAGAGTGTTATTAACTAGGAACTACTCACACCTCAAGGGCCCATGAGTGGCTTACATTTGACCACTCACCTGAAGATTGGTGGCCCAAACACACCCAGACGCACCACAGGAAAAGACCTGGCCATCTGCTTCCCAAACACAAGGTTCTCCCAAACACAAACCAAACCCATTGCTTTCAGGTCAATTTCAACTCATGGCAACCCCACGCTTTACAGAGGAGAAGTTTTCTTGGCTGTCAACTTGGCTGGAAGCAGATGGTCAGGCCTTTTCTTCCATGGCAAGGCTGAGTGGGTTTGAACCAGGGACATGCTCTGAGTCCTTACTGGCTCCATCGATGGCAATGGGTTTGGACTTTTTGGTGGATTCATTGTTCAGACCTCTCCCTCCACATTCCTTTGCCTCTTCAAGGAGTCTCTTGAGGCCCCTTGCCAGGCAGAATGGACACCAGAGGGCAGGGTAGGGCGAATGAAAAGTTAGGAAAAGATTGAGGATGTGAGGAACCAAGCTGACTTTGCAGGACCAGGAGCTAGAATTCTCACTTTCTGAGCGTTTCCTGTCTGAGATGCCAAGTACGGAGAATAAGACTTGCTCTCCAAATGCCAAGACCCAGCTGCCATCAGTGGCCACTTTCTAAAGTTTTACTTGAGTTAAATTCCTAAAGGAAGGAGAAAAAGCACTTAAATACCAGCCACTTTGCATTTTCAGTTGAAAGGGCTTGGACTAGGTAGCCAAAAGTGTGGGCCTCAGTCTTCAATTTTTTTCCAGTTACTTTTAGGGAGAAGTGGCATACCGGGCCTTAAAATGTTTGGGCTCCAAATTGGCCTATTTGTTAATGGCCTCGGTTGTTATTAAACTCTCTGGGCCTCGGTTTCCTCATCAACAGACACAGGGATGTGCTTATAATAAATAGGCCATACATGCCATCAAATCAACTCCGATGTATGAAGACCCCAAGTGTGCAGAGGTAGGCAGCTCCATGTCTTCCAGGCAGGGACCCTTTGGGAGCCCATCACCAGGTCTTGTTTTCTAAAGCACCTCCAAGAGGATTTGGTTAGTAGCTAAGTACTCCACCATTTGTACCACCCAGGGATCTCCCAGGTTTGCCTTTCTTAGTCCAAGTATTAAGCCGACTCAATTTTATTTCTTCACTTCAAGACTCACTCATTCATGTGATGAATCTTCCTGGAGCCACTGTGGGGATGCTGCCACATGCTTTGACATTCTTATTTAGATATTTACTGGCTAGGCCACTTTTGGCAAATGGCTTCCCCTCTCCGTCCTGAAATCGGTGTACATATTTGGTAGAGTGATTTTAGGATTAATTAAGGTAATGCATCAGGTAAGTGGAAAGTATCCAGCAAATGTTAGTCACTATGATCGATTCGAGTGGCAGTACTCAACCTGTGGGTCGTGACCCCTTTGGGGATTGAATGAACTTTTCACATGGTGGCCTGATTCATAACAATGGAAAAGTGACAGTTATGAAATAGCAATGAAAATAGCTTTATCCTTGGGGGATCGCTACAACATGAGGAACTGTATGAAAGGGTTGAGGCGTGAGGAAGATTGAGAACCACGGAATTAGAGCCAGCAGTGAGCTAGGGGCAGCTCACTGCAATAGCAATAAGTAAACAGTCGCCTCCCCCTGCTCTAACAAATCTTAGAACCTAGCAGCAAAGTAGCTTCACAGACAATTGCATTATGTTCCTATTAGGATAGTAATGGTGCCTGCTAAGAAGATGATGCAAAGGTGGGTAATAGGTAGGGGTAGCAGGGACTAGGCCTGAAACGAGTAGAGAAGGGTCTAGGGAAGGCCTTCTCAGTGAAGCAACGGAATCAGTTCTGTGGGACTGGAGGGATTTGTTCAGGCAAAAGGCAGACAGAATTCCAGGTGGAGAGAGTAGCAGGTACAAAGAGCCTGGGGTGGATCGAAGGATGCTATGTTAGCAAAGTGGAGAGCAGGCTATTTCTGGAAGGAAAGATAGCACATGACGCAGGCCTTCAATGTCGAGATAAGGACTTTAGATTTAATTCAAAAAGGTCAAGACGTCACCAAGGGAGCTTAAGCAGGGGAGGAAAGGGGCAACTCGCTAGCTGCCTTGCGCCTCCTGGGAACCCCAGGGTGAGGTTCGGGTACAGCCCTTTGGTCTTTGAACCACCGGGTGCTCTCCATTCGTTTCCAAGTCAGGAGTCAATTCAGGACAGCTCTAGGGTCTGAACAATCTTACTGCTCGCCCATTGCTTTGGCAGCCTCCAGAAGAATGTGCATGTTGGAGGAAAATGATGACATAGAAGATGCCAGTTCTTATCACACTTGCATCACCTCACGCGATACACAAGGATCCGCTCGGAACCGTGAATGGATAGAACGACCCTCTCTGAAAGCACTGGGAGCATACTGCACCAAGCCCAGGTCCCTTTCACGCAGGCCTTTGTGGTTTTCAAGGAGCTCTGGTGGCGTAGGGGTTACCTGTTAGGCTGCTCACCACCAGGTCAGAAGTTTGAAACCACCATAGGAGAAAGAGAGGGCTTTCTACTCCCTTAAAAAGTTACACGTTCCAAAACTCAAGGCCTTCAGGGTCTCTAGAGTCGCTGGGAGTCAACAGGACTCCTTGGCAGCGAGTTGGAGCTCCGGTTTGGGGTTATGACTTTAGGCAGGTTGGAGGATGGGAGCAGAGGACTGTCCTTTGCCCTCATCCTAGGCATAATCTGAATTCAAGTTCTTTCTGATGTACACACACTGCGAAGTTTATGGAATGAAGGAACTGAGTGGTATCTCTGTATTTTACTTTTTTTTTGGGGGGGGGGGCATCACTGCCCTCACGTGGTGGGAGTAGGAGGCCCAGCCTTTGCTCCGTGAAGTTGGAATCGAACCTCCATCCCAGTGGGCCGCAGTCCCGCACACAGCCCCTACGCCACTGGGGCTCAGCCCTGTATTTTGCTTTTTAACAACCATTTATTCCCTTCCCAGGTACTTTGATAAGCTCCTGACTCCTAAGCAGCGTGGCAGGCATTTGCATCACAATACCTCCAGTTCCCAGCTGAGGTGTCAGTGCTGGTGAAGCCCTCCCTTGATCAAGAGGGGTGCGTGTTGTAGAGCACTTACAACAGAGCAAGGTTTTCTTCTGTGATGCCTGCAGAGTGTTTGGAGAAGAAAACATTGCATTCTGTGTGTAACCAATCATACCTGTCAGGTAGTCTGCCCATCTCCCTTAGGGAGAATGAACTAGGGGGCTCCCATGCCACAGTATCATCCCTGGACCACCACACCTGCTGGCTGGAGGGATGAAGAGCAGCAGGGCCAAGGCAAATAGAGGTCAACTTTCCCTTTGTAGTTGTCTGGAAAGCACACAGCTAGAGCTAAGGCTGGCCAGGGTCCTTCCAAGACTTTGTTTTACTTCCCTAAGGCAAGATTCCCCAAGGGAAACTTTACTTCCCCAAGGTACCTCTACGCCACCTACCACCCACAGAGGTTCCCTGCTATAAGCTCCCCCAACAAAAGTGCACCCCCTCCTTCCTCTCCTCAAACCTCTCCCTCCCCTCATAATCCAGGGCCTTCAACCAAATGAAATAACAGTACAATTCAATTCCGATTCAGTTTAGGGAATATTTTGATTTTCTGGTTGAATAATTCTAGAAAAGATATAGGTTGAGTCCTAAGTCCAAGTGGCTTATTGGATTTATGTATTTAAAAACAACTTTGATTTGCTTCAGAGCTCACTTTAAAAATAACCTGGGCTCAGATCTGATTCAGGAAATGAGTGTGACCTTTTCCTGCTTCTTCTGCTCCGCACTAAATCCATGGCCCTGTGCACCCCCCACATCAAGCTAAATGAAGCTTTGTCCGGAAAAATAAATCTTTCCAAGTCCTTGTCTGGCTGTGTTTGAGATCCAAGGACAGAGGAAAGGCCCAGGAAGTCCTTTTTGCAAAAAAAGTAATCGCCAGCCAATTTCAATAAAAATATCATAACTTTTTTGGTATTGACCATCGACCAGCCTTCAAGAGCAACAAAAGCTGCCTGCCCTGGAGTCAATTGCCACAGAGTGAGCCTGTGGGATAGGACAATTGCCCCCTAGAGTTTCTAAGGATGTAAATCGATGGAAACTTAGATTAGGCTGTAAAAAACAGAAAACCCTGGAACAGTGACATCAACAAGATTGACACTGCTTTCTCTGTTGTATAGAGGTGGGTGGTTCAGTGCTGGTCTGGTGTCGCCAATATGATCTAGAAACTCAGACTTCCTTGTTCCTTCAGAGTGAGCAGTCCTCTGACACTGAGGAAGTGAACACTACTAAGGACATGGTTGGCATTCTATGAAGAAGAAAAAAAAGCACTTATTGTGAAATACAACATACAGACTGAAAATTTCACAAAAAGACACATAACTGTATTGTCATACAACAAACAGACTAATTGGTCCGGCTGAACGTAAAATGGCACCTGGCCAATTTGAGTAGATTATTTCCACGCTTCTCAGTTAAGCCATAGACTCTCCACCTCCTATCCCTCCCAATCCCAAAGCCTCCCAATCTAAAAGCCTCCTCACCCCCAGCCTCATTCAAACTTGCCAATCAAGAGTATACAAAGTGCTCTCCTGATTATCAGTCTCCACCCCTGGTTACCTATTTATCTCCCCATGTCTCCTTCCCAATAAAGCCTGTTACTAGATACCTGGGTGATTTTTTTTTTAATCACAAACATAGGAGGGTAATTCCAAAAGCATTGCTACAAAGGGTCAAACTCATCCATGCATGAGTTTACCCCTAACAAGAAGTGCTTGAACGTGTTTCTGTGGTCACTGGATGGCTGCAGACAGGTGCTCCAAATAACACACTGGGCTTAGTCTAGCTAGAGTGCTTTCAAGAAAAGAGCCAATCAAAACCACGACTGCACGAATCTGCTAAGCAAGGCAAACTCACGGCAAAAACCTCACCTCAGCAGACAAGATTGTTTGGGGAGAATTCTGAAGGGGTAATCTTGTTAGATTTTTTTTCTCAAGGAAACAGGATACTCACTAGTGGTCATAGAGAAGAAGTTTTCAGAAAATTGAAAACGGCATCAGGGAGAAAAAGACCAAGGATATTTTTCCCCACCACCTCAATCCATCTGCTCATTCTCTCCGGGTAGCAGTGGCTAACCTATGAAAATTTCCCTGGGAGACCCGCTATGATCCTGATCTTGTCCCTTCAAACTTTTTTTGTTTCCAAAGCTTAAAGAACATTGAAAAGGAACACAATTGCATGCTTTCAAGGATGCCCAAAGTGCTATTTTGATGCAGTGTACATCAAAGAGCACAGATTCAAATCATGCTTATGTGAAAGATGCGATTCACACATTTAGGTGAAGTTTTAAAACTGACAGACTTCTTGTTCTGTGTGTGATGGCCAGCTGCCTCTCTGTAAGAAAACTGCTTGGTTCTGATCAGAGGTGTATGCTGTTTAATAAATCAAATATACATCCCAAATATACATCTGTGTTAAGCTGGATTTTCTAGAGAAGCAAAATCATGATTTTATATATATGTATATATATATATGCTTGACCCAGTAACTTGAACTGTACTAAACTGAACTATTTTTACCATTCTCTGGCCCATTTTCTTTATATCAATTCCATGTAGAAATAGTCCAGTCCAGTTCAGGTCGATGTGCTGGATGTTTACCTGGAGGTTTTCCTGACTCATGTAATTGAGGGGACTAATGAACCAAGAAACAGAAATCAGGATGACGAAAGATTTGATGAAGCCAGAAGTGGATGAATTCAAAGTCAGGTGTGTGACTACAGAGCCTAATGATCCCAAGTGTGGTAGTTAATATGGCTGATCACTGATAGCTCCCAGAATCAGCAGACAATATGGCTGGCTGGAGGTCAAGGAGACAGCTTGTCAAACTCAATTAAAATAAATAATCAACTTTGATTTTGTTATTTTACTCCTCTTCAGTAGTTAGAGGGTACATGATGGAATTCTGTGTACGGTATCGCCTCAATCTCTCCTTAGCACTATTTCCTTCATAACAATTATTTTTTTCTATTTTCTTTTTCTTTCAGAGCATCGTGGGCCACAAAAAATTACCTTGCAGCCCGTGGGCCACCAGTTTGCCATTCTTGCTGTAGACCAGTGGTCTGCAAACTGCAGCTCCTGAGCCCTGTGCAGCTCTCAGTGTGATCTTGAAGCTCTGCAATAGCATGGAAGACACTTGACAGTGATTATTTCAGATCACAGTGATTCTATTTGTTTGGGAAAACATAGTTAAGGTTCTTGAGTGATTTGAAAGTTGTTAGAAGGGACAGGATTGGTGCTTCTGTCTCAAGAATTTGCCGACTCTGCTCTAGACCAACAAGAAGAAGCAAGCCTTCCCCCAGAGTTCACTTAAATAGGAAGAGGCCACACACCCAGGGAAACATCCCTTCGATAGCACCTCACTCTAATTCTCTTACGACAACTTCGCTGCTCACAGCAGGTGACAACATGGAGCTGCTGACATTATGCCAGATCCCATGAGTGGGACCGCCTCAACTGCTGAACCACTCAGAACCTGGCCCATCCAAGTGGATACACAGCCTAACCGTTATATAGACCTATGATCTGGGTTATCCTGATGTCCTCTCAGTCAGGTCCCCTGACAAAATCTTATTAGAAAAAGAACACTGCCATCAAGTTGATTGCCACTCAGAGTGACCCTCAGGACAGAACAGAGCTGCTTCCTTGAGTTTTTGAGGATGGTATGGGAGCCAGCATTCTCAGCTTTCTCCTTTGGAAGATTGCTGGATTTGAAGTGCTGATCTTTCAATTTATGACACACAGGGGAAGGAAAAGATAAAATTGGAATTCTCTCCCTGCTCTGGGGTTGTGCAGGCTGCCTGATAGATGCCGTCTTAGAAAAAAAAAATGTTTCAGAGCATGTTTCTCGTTTCTCGAGGTCTCCTATCTAGAATGAAGCCAGGGTCTGAATCATGGACTTGCTTGACTTTAAAATAGGTAGTTTTAAAAGAGGGAGCAAACTTCAAACCTTTTTTCTGGAGCAGATACCCATATCCTTTTTCCTAGCCTCGAGGCTTCATTGCTCAAGAGTATAAATTGGAAGGAAAATGAGTAAAACGAATGTTAAAAAGTTACAGAAGGGTTACGCAATGTAGCCCTGATGAAACAAACAATATTCCTTCCAGTTCTTTATGGATTCCTCACATCCCACTATCATGACCCCAGTCCTCACATTCAGTTCTGGTTAGACCAGAGCATGTATACTAGTAAATATAAGAGTTCATGACACACACAATCCAGGTCAGATAAACCCCCTAAGGAACAGAGATGGGAGTAGCAATACCACGAAAGAAGGGAGAAGGTCAGGACAGAAGGGGAGGAAGGGGAAAGGAATCACAATGATTGATACATAACCACTCCACCCCCACCCCACCCCGCAACCCTTCTAGAAGGAGGAACAACAGAAACTGTGGGGGGAAGGGAGACAGTGGTCTCTGTACGATATAAAAGCAATTTATCAAGGGGTCACAATGGCGGAAGTGGTGGGGTAGGGAGGAAGAGGAGCTCATGCCAAGGGCTTACGTTTAGAAAATAGTGATGGCAGCAAAAGATGATGGTACAAATATGCTTCATACAATTGATGTATGGAATGTTCTAAAAACTGTAAGCGTCCCAATGACATGATTTTTAAAAATTAACCATAAGCTCCAAGGTATCAAGAAAAAAAAATAAAGCAAATGATTTCCGCATGTCAGCCTTGCGATCATGATTTGCAGCACATGATTTGAACCACCAGCTGGAGACGTATCCAGACACCTCTGCATGAAAGCACACCAGTTGGGGAATGTTGAACTGGAGGAAGGGAAATGGCTCCTATTAAGAGGCAGCACTCAGCGGGAAAGAGCAGGATCTGACAGTTTCCTCCTGGACCCTTTAGACAGAGCAGCAAGACGCAACCAACCAGAAGCCCGATTCCCATCCACTCCCCTCCTCTCTCCACCTTCTGACTGCAATCAATTTGGCCTCTTAGAGCTATTGACCAGGCTGCCTGAAAGTCATTGCCCAAATTCCATCTCCTCTCAAATCCATTCTCCCTGGCTCAGAGAGAGCCAATTGGATTTCTCAATTATCAAATTGTACAGTCGTGAGCTTATATACTTCTAAGAGGTAATACGGTGTACATTTCTTTCCTCTGAAAATGTCATATTGGCTCCTTTGGGAAGTGAATGGAATATTTAAAATGCTCGTTCAAGCTCTACAGCCCATTAAGACATATGCAAAGGTGAAATGTGGTTTTTGCTGAGGCTGGGATAGAAATATATGTTTTCTGAGAAGCTCAGAGGCGGCTTGTTTCACAGATAGCATCGCCCCGTAATCTTAGATTATCTACTTCTCCCTCTACTTTCCGGTCTGGACTTAAAGAGCACATCAATGGGAAAATGAAATTCTCCCCTAAGACACTCCTTCAGCACACTAAGGCTAATATTGGCACTGCATTTAGCACCCTGAACATCTAATTAAGCCAGCTTTTTTTTGGTTGTTTATTTTAAAAAATAATAGATGTGTCTACCATTTGTTGAGTGTTTGCAAATGTGCTGGCAACACTTAGGCTCTTCATAAATGCTACACAATTTTTAAAATTGAATTAAAATCTGGGTTTTTTTTTAAGATAATGTGTGAATGCTTTCTACTTTTTTTTTTTAAATGAGCAATTAAAATCAGACTAAAGTCTGGTTTTTCCTTAGTCTTTATCCTTGGGAGATCCAATTGTATTGTCCAAAAGTAATTTTTTTTAGTTTGTTGTGTCCTTCCACCAGATCTTTCTCTACCACCCCCACCCCCATTTTACTGGGGGCTCATACAACTCTTAACACAATCCATGTATACATCCATGGTCTCAAGTAATTTGCACATATGTTGCCATCATCACTTTCAAAGCATTTTCTTTCTACTGGAGCCCTTGGTATCAGCTCCTCATATTTCCCTTCAGCAGACCTTTCTATGCATGGACACACACATGCTCTTGTAGAAGAGATATGGTACTGGTGTGTGTGTGTGTGTGTGTGTGTGTGTACGTGTGTGTCTGTTTGCTTTACAAGTGAGATCATCAATATGTATCAGGCTACACTTTGTCTCTACACGAAACAGTGTGCTTTGGAGATTTTTCCATGCAGGTACAAATGGTATGACTCACTTTTTTTTAAGCTTCTGTTTCATTCCCCATAACAGGTTGGAATCCAAATTTAGTTCAACTTATTTTAAAGCACAGTAGGTTTTGTTTGTCCTTTCTTATCTTCACTTTGCTTTTTGCTGTTATCTAACCAAACTGCAAATTCAGTACCATTGAGTAGGTTGCCACTCCTACAGGACTGAGTAGAACTGCCTGTGAGGGTTTTCCAGGCTAATTCTTTCTAGGAGTAGAAAGCCTCTTCTTTCTCTGGCAGTCTTCAAACTGCTGGTATTTTGAAAAGCTGACCTTGTGGTTAGCAGCGCGATTCCTAACCCACTCTGTCACTCAACTCCTTTGCTATTATGTCCAAGAGTGAATTTCTTTATTCCTCCTGGTATTTAATTCTGCTAGCTCTCTTGTTAACAAGTGCTAAATCCAGTCATGTTGTTGTATGGATTAGACTGACACACATTTTAAAACCTCAACTCACATACTACATGTTTCATTGATGTTGTAGGAGAGAGAAGGAATATGTAAGAGTGTCTAAAATTAATCATTGAGAAGTCTGATTATTCAGAGCGAGCTATGTTCCTATCCAGAGTCAAACTCCATTTTGATGTTTAGAATAAGACCGAAGCCTGCTTTGGCTATAAATATCACTGTGCTCTAGTGGAAATATTCTTTTTAAGGTAGAAGGGGAAAACTTCTATAGACAACAGGACATTAACCTTCTCTCCAAACAAGGAAGGAGGTAAAAGTATTCTTGGTAAAGAAGGGCTTTATAGACAGTGATTATTTGGTGGTCATGTGCTTATGTTAATTTCATGATTGAGACGTAGGGGTGGAGTCTGGCCTGTTAATCTGAAGATAGCCTTTGAGTAGCCAATGAGGCTTCCGTGTGGGCATGGCTTTCTCTTGAGACTTCTGGGAAATCTCGAGATATTTCCCTGATGGCAATGAGAAGCTCTCTCCCCAGGTGTTGGGAGTTAGTATTAGAGACAATGAACTACGGATAAGACAAGATGGCAGCGTCCGAGAAGCTGGAGGAGCCAGAGGAGAAGCCACACGGCCTTACCCTGATGGAACCAGACTTCTGAGGCTGGCAAAGCCATGTGGAGACTCCTGCCAGCACTGAGTTGCCTCTACCACCACTGGAAGCTGTTGATGGACCCTGAGCCCTGGAAGCAAGAAGCCCTGGGGAGACCCCCGCCAGCGCCAGGACTCTGCACCCACTAGCCTGTGACTTTGTAAGTCGGAATGAGACTTTATAGACTGGTATTAGGCATATGGGCTAATATCAGACTTATGACTTTGTACTGGACTGGGTTGGGATGCTTTCTTTATGTCTTATTCCTCTTATATAGAAACCGAACCCTTTTATCCATATGCGTGTCTAGAAAATTTGTTTCTCTAGTTTACCCGGACTGACAACACAGAGGGCCTTATGATAATGTTTGTGCAGCAGAAAGAATGTCTGCGTAGCAGAGGAGTTCTTGTTAGACTGGCTCCAGGAAATCTAGCAACTAAGCTTGTGGAATTTTAACTTGCTTATAAACATATCTATATGCATTCCAAGGGACGTGATTATAACCACATGCACTGGTTTTCTTTCCTTGAAAAAGACAAACCCTTTTCCCTTCGGGAATGCAGTGTAGAGAATCCCTTGACCCGGTGGTTTTCACTTCACAAAGGGTTTTCTCTCTCAGTAAAACGCTTGGCGTTGACTTTGAGCAGACTCCGTAAGGAAGCTCTCCAGCGTTTCTCGGTCCCAAGCATGTGGGGATCAGCAGGAAACTGCTTCTGGTGACTCCCTCAGTTGCGAAGGGATCAGGACTCGATAGTGGCCAAGCTCTTGAGGTCTTCATTTTCCTCCACCTCTTCGAGAGTCACTCCCACATCACCCCTTTTAGATCAAGGTGTCCGAGTCTCCTTTAGCATGATACCTATTTTTTTCATTTTTTTGTCCACTTGCAGTTTGGAGTGAAGATCTTTGGTTTGCACATTTGAGGTAAGTTTTGCTTCACCTAAGTCTTTTCGTGTGTGCTTTGGCATGATGGCAGTCATTGTATTACTTTGGCATGGAGGAACTGAAAGTAACACTCCTTGGATCCAGTTTTCATTTTCTTGAATCATTGCATGATATAGTCTAGATTCTTGCAAGACAATAGGAAGATGCCTGATCCAAAAATGGTCATTTGTCTTAGGGAATGCCTACCTATTATGTGAATTCACATGTGTGCCCCATAACTTGTTAATTTTTAATTAGTAGCACGACCTTACTAGAGACAGGTGAGACAGTCAGTGGCCACTATTAAGATTTTTTGATCTTGCTATATTAACCTTCTTTTGCAGAAAATTTAAAAGAAAGGATCCCAAATTAAACAGACTCAGTGCAATTGAGTTTTTAATTGGAATCTGGCAGCTTCAAATTGGCAGCAACAAAGTTGCTTCCTTACAAGGCATGCTTTCTTAATTAAACAAATACATTTAAGAGTTATAATGCCAAAACTCTGCCCTTATATCTCTAGCCCCACCACTAATTCCAATTTCCCTTTACATCTCTCTTCCTTCTTACTTTCCTAAGATTACTCTGCTGGAACTTCCTTTCTGTCCTATAAACTTAAAAGTTTATCTTCTTGGTCTTTTTCTCTAGGATAAAACACAATATATTCCTCTTGCTCCTTGAGGCTTCCTCACCCCATACTAGCATGACCTCAGTCTTACTTCTCAATTCAGACTAGACTGGAACATGTACACAGGTATAGATAAGAGATGAGCACTCATGACACACAGAATCCAGGAACAGGAGTGGAAATAGTGATAGCAGAAGGCTGGGAGGGTGTGGGGAAAAGGAAGGGAGAAAGGGAGAATCAACCTCAGTGGTCAACACATAACCACACACCACTCTACAAGGAGAAGAACAACTGAAAGCATGGGAGGAAGGGAGACAGCAATCAGTGCAGTGGAGAGATGAAAATTATAACAATACACAATGTATCAAAGGGTGATGAGGGTGAGAGCTGATACCAAGCACTCAATAGAAAGTAAATGTCTAGAAAAGAATGAAGGCAACATATGTACAAATGTGCCTGATTCAAACAATCTATAGATTGTGATAAGCATTGTGTGAGTCCCCCAAAAAATGATTGAAGAAGAACTTTTACCTGAAATTCCCTTTAAAATTCAGCCCGTTTATACTGGTGAAACTCCCAAGGAGACGAATGTGAAGATTTCTTTCAGCTTGGCTTATTCAGAATTCTAAGTTGTTTGGCAGATGATGAGACCTCCCCCATAAGTGATCTAATATAATATAATCAATCTCATGATAGGATCCACTGTGAGCAGCCAAGCAGTTGTGGGAAGAATATTGTGGGTGAAATGCTACTAGAAAGGACACTTCCTTGGGAGTACAGCCAACTCTTACTTAAACAGACACGATGGGAAGGTTTTTCTCTTCTTGCTGGTGTCGATTCTGAATCTGTTGCATCAACCTCTGGGTCTTTGAACGTCAGTAAATGGCCCACAATTTTCCTGCCAAGCCTGGGAGCTACCAGAGACCTGCCAAACTAACAGACAAGCTTGGATTTGTTCTACTGTATAGCCATGAGCCTAGCTTGCTATCCCTGTATTTATCTGAGTTTGCTTCAAGCAATCTGTGGTCGTCCTGCTTCTTGCCTCATCTTTTTGCTTCTGGTGCATCAGCCTGGATGGATGCATTAGTATGGAAAAGGCTCCAGTTTTAACATCTGACTCATGGATTTGAATCAGATTGAGCTTAACCATTTCTACAACTACGCACGTCACTTTCTTGATAGACATTTCTTATCACGAGATTTAATTCTCTATAGAATTTAACATAGCACATCTGGTGTGTGCCAATGTTTTCTTTGAACCAGAACTGAATTATGCAATATGTTAGGATTGCTCCAAGGTCCATGAGGACTCTTTTAAATTTGTTGAGAGATCCAAATTTATTCTTGATGTTTATTCACAGTGGGTCCACATGCGAATGAAGCCCAAAGAAGAAAAGCTATGGTTAATCCAGTGTATTTAAAAAGCTCTAAAGATAGTTTGGCTTCTTGAAGATACCTGACTAGTCAGCAAACAGGTGGTTTGTTTAGCCATATCAAAAGCTTTTCTCCCGAGCAGAAATTGGGCTAAAACTCACTTTCTCACATAAGACAAGAACAGAGATGTCTGTGATTACTGGACTGGGTTTCAGAAGTATATTGACCATCCCAGGATTTACTTGTCATCTCTGGCTGCTTCTAGAGCCTTTAATGCCATTTTTGTATCTGGTCTTAAACACTGTAACTTATCTTTCATAAAAAGACAATTTATTTTGGAGAAGCACCCCCATAGTTCAATTAACTATAGTAACTCATGAACTCACAAAAACCTTTGCAAGAAAATTCATAGATGTGCAATTACAGCAATTAAAATGCCCTGATCAAAAAAGAGAAAACTACTGAATTAGGACCGTCTGCACTCCATTCCTGTGCTTTAGTTACACCTGTATTGTCAGAAGCCCAACCACCAGAAAAAGAAACTGTTTTAAGTTCAAGCAAAAATTAGAAACTTTCCGATCCAGAGACTCAAAGCCCAAATTTGATTGAGTTCCAAGGACAAAATTGAGGCTTTTCCTAGGACAATCTTTAATTTATAAGGAGAACCTTCTTAATGGAAAATCCAGAATTTTTTTTCACTGCTATCAGGAGCTACTCAACTACCAATAACTCTTTTAGTTTTCAAAATCCTTTGCCTTGGATTACTGAAATGGTAAAAATAATAGGTTCTATAAATACAACTCAAACATTATATCATTCACAGCCTGCGTTTATGTAGAGATTAGTAGAGATCTGGACCTTTTTATTTATTTATTATTTTAGTATCTTTGACTTTTGCGCTTGAAAACTTCTGCTAACCAATGAGGAAGAGATATTTTATCTAAATGAAATCAGTCATTTTTTTTGGGGGGGGGGGGAAGCATCACTGCCTCTGGTGGTCGTGGGCACTACCCAGTGCCGCTCCTGAGAGCCACCGCTGCATTTGAACCGCCAAGCCCGTGGGCTGCAGTGCCGCACTCAACCACTTACGCCACCGGGGCTCAGCCCCGTCATTTTTGATTTAATGACAAAAGAGAAATATTAGTAAGCATACCAGGAATTATTTCATTAACGAATCCAAAATTAAACAAGGAAGAAACTAGTTTTCATATGTGGGCACCGACTTTTTCCTACAGGAATGCACTCTCCCCTGACTCAGGATTTTCTTTATTGTGGTTTGGTGCTGTATAGTCAAGTCCCACTCAAAGAAACCCTATGCGAACAGAGTAAAACACTGCCAGGACCAGCATCAATCTCGAATTATTGTTACATTTGAGCCCACTGAGGTAGGCACTGTGCAAATTCATCTCACCTAGGGTCTTTCTCTTCTTCACTGCCCTTTTAATTTACCAAGCCTGTAGTTCTTTGCAAGGACTGATCTCTGATGACAACATGTCCAAAGTAACCCGCGAATCCAGCAGGGCTTCTATGTTCTACATGAAGCCAACTCTTTTTTTTTTTTTTTGGTGGGGGGGGTGGCATCACTGCCCTCTGGTGGTCGCGGGCACTGCGCTGCTCTTGAGAGCTGCTGGATTTGAACCGCCACACCCACTGCCTGCAGTCCCACACTCAACCACTTACACCCCCGGGGTTCAGCCCCCTGAAGCCAACTCTTATATAAATATCTAATGGCTTCTAAACCAGCTCCTTTGTAACCTTGTTTAGAAGACGGCCACATTTTAGAAATCTTAAAAAAGATCTTGGATTTTGATCTAGCCTTAGGTTTCCAAACTCATATATTGAATTTTACTACATCTGCATGTGAAATAGAGGAAAACACATTGCATCTATAACTACCGCCTCCCCCAAATAAGACATGGGAGCAACTTAAGTTTTTGATTATTACAACCTCTGTCTCTCTCCAGTAGCTAAAGTCAATGTCTTTTGTTCCCAATTACTTCTTGCCATTTCTCTATTACAGACTTTGTTCCAGGAAACTTAGATATTTATGTACCACATGGTGTGTCTGCCTTATTTAACCCAACTTATACACAATACTTATCTACCATCAGGCTCACCTCTTGTGAGATGCTTCTTTGGGGCTGCAGTTAACATTAGACTTCACACTGTGACTCATTTGAATCCCACCACCCTCCTCCCCACCTTTAAAAGAGATAAATTTCCAACCCACGATGCTCATGTGTAATAGAACAGTTAATAATGTCTAGAAAAGACTAACAGAAAACTCTCCTTAGTAATCCTGACTTAAATCTATTTGTAGATGGTTCCTATTTAAAACCTGATCTTTTAACCCTTGATATCAAACTAGAACATACTGTAACCACCCTTTACTGAGATCATGTAAACTCAATCTCTTCCTTAAGCAACCTAAACTTAACAAACTGAGTTAATCATCTTAACTAAGACTTGCAAACTAGCCTCAAGAAAGTCTGTAACGATTCTCATTACCCTTGTGGAACTGTTTAAAGTGTTAAAGCTTTCTTTAAGAGGTTGATATTTTGCATATGGTGGAGAGGTTTAGCTTTCTCTGGGCCCACAGTAAAGAATGGAACGTTAGTGGCAGAACTCTTAGCCACTCTCCGACTTCCTGCTCAGATTGCTGTCATGAGATTTTCCAGCAAGACCGAGGCCTTAGACTGAGTAAATACAGCCCTTCAGCCCTGCACAAGATACATCGTACACACTGTCAACATCTGCTTTAGACACTCCCCATAAGGAAGACTTTGATTTATAGGCCAATTTTGATATTCTTTTGTTTTTTTTATTATCAACAAATCAATCCCCCCCAAAACAAGTAATTTAGAAAGGGACAGGATGCTACCAACATCCTACTACTAAAATCAAAGTAGGATTCAATGGCAAAGTTGTCTTACCAAAGTTTTTATCATTTTCCGGTAATTCAGAACTTGACTTAATGACTACATGTAGGAGGAATGAATATGCTTAATATTTTAGAAACACACCAGCAATCAGAAGAATGTTTTGAACCCATAACTCACATGGTTTCTCAGTGTTTCTCAGTGTGCCACTAGGAATATTAAGCTAAGAGAAAAAAATCAGATGTATATATGAAATTAATAAGCACCTTGTCTCCCAAATGTCAGTTTTAAAGAGAACTAAAGATGGAGACTACCTGACTTCATAAATAATAACAACCTTTCTGGACTGATGCCAGAGTTCCTTAAAAAGAAAACTTCGACTATACCTTTGGCAGAGAAAGAAGGAAATTGGAAACAAGAGAACTGTCTTTAGAATTCTGACACTAACTTAAAGGAATGAGCCTAATGGAAAAATTGATGCCTAATTTATAGCAGGTGAATGAAGGCTCTTATGGATGATGTGGTAAAATGATTGAAATACTGATAAAATATAGACAAGGGCAATTTTTAGCGGTAGCAGAACATGTGATCTCTCATTGTTCCATGCGCTCTTGTCAGAATCTGGGGAAATAGATTAAGACCCAACCTGACTATCAATCATTAACTTTTGGCCTTATGGATTTTATGCAATTGACACTCACTATTATTTATAAGTATGTATTTGTTATAATTTGCCACTTCTCTTATTGGATGGAAACTTTCCTTTGTAACTGAACCACTATTGTCTTTGCACCTAAACATTATAGAAGACACACTAGCTTGGAACAGTTCATCTACCCAGTGCCCTGACAGAGGAACACATTTTATTGGAAAATAACTGAAGAACTCTGTCACAGCATTCCCATTTACTCCCAGCTGCACTATCCACCTCACCCTCAACCTCCTGGCTTAGTTGAAAGAACTAATAGAATTACAAAAACTCAACTGGCTACCTATGTAAATCTTTCACCTTACCCTGCATACACTAAGCTTTTTCCATTAGTTCTAAAGTTACAATCTAAGCCTTTGGACCCTTATAAGCTTGCTTACTTCTATGAAACAGACCAAGAGCTTGATCTTTGTTTTCATCACATGACTTATCTTGGTCCTCATATTGTCCATATTGATTTATTAAATATTAAAATATTTATTAAAATATTTCCAATCATTAATTAGATATTCCCAAAGATACCATGCACAAGTAACAGATGTCTTTAATACGTTGTGCCTATTTTCACCAAATCCTCATGATATAACTGAGGAGACTATGCATATTGTTTGTTTGGTTTTTTTTTGGGGGGGGGAGGCGGGGCATGACTGCCCTCTGGTGGTCGTGAGAGCTACCCAGCCTTGCTCCTGGAGAGCTGCTGCTGGATTTGAACCGCCAAGCCCGTGGGCTGCAGTCCCGCACTCAACCACTACGCCACTGGGGCTCAGCCCTAGACTCTGCATGTTGGAAGAGGCAAAAATGCAAAATTTTTAAAAGAGTTCTATTAGAAAAATATTTCTTTAGTACTTCTGACTAGCTCTTGTATTGCTGAATTAAAAGGCTTCAAGCCATGAGCACATATATCTCAATTAAAGAAAATAGAGTCTTTTGGATCAAATGCTCCAGTCGCCAGAAACTGGATCCACACAGCTGATCCCATAATCTTGGTAACTACTTTGCTTTCCTTTGCATTAGATTTTTAAATGCTGTTGGCTCTCCTTTTCTTGTCACACACATTAAAGACTTACAGCCTGACAAATTTTTCCTTGACAATGCAAATTAGTAAGCCATTGCCTTTTGCTTAACATTTATTGCTTTTGAAGTAGCCTTATTTTATCATGATTCTTTCATATAATTCAATAGAGTATATATTACTATAACTGACATCTTTATGACTTCTACCTTATATTATGTTTGGTTTGTTTTCCATGACTATGAAGCTCTTTAATTTTTTTGCTTGCTATTTATGCTAACTCTCATTAAAACTTGAGATGTGTTGACTGCCCCCAACAAGAAGCCTTGGTTAAAAAAAAAAAAGTTATTCCTTTGTGGAAAAAATCAGGGATTCTCTCCCTAATGATGAGACACCACATGTAGCAAGATGAAGAATTTGTCCTGATTGAAAAATGTCATAGAGAGATTTGGGATCAAAAAGGAAGAATGAATAAGTGCTTTTATTAATAAGAGCACCTATTCAATTAATCCTGACCACATTATTTTTAGAAAATGCCTATATCCTTATCCAAAGTCGAACCCTTTTTTAAATTTTTAGCACAAGACTGCAACCTACCATACATTCAAGTTTCTACTGTGCTGTGCTAAATAGTAACATTTAGGATAGAAGGGGGAAATTCTGACCAACAATGAAACTTTAATCCCTCTCAACAAATAGTAAAGGAGGAACATTTTTAGTTTGTGAAGAAATGATTTCCAGGTTTGTTCTTCGAGGGGATATTGAGATAATGCTTATGCAGTATAAAGAATGTATATAGAGAGGAGGATATATTGTCAGAGTGACCCTAGGAATTCTAGCAGATAACCTTAGAGAATTTTACCTGGCTATTGGCTTACAGCTGTTTTGTAATCCAAGCCACAATGGCTTTAAACACACACTCTTGCTATTATTGTTGTTTTTACTGCAAAACAACAATAAAAATAACAACCTTTACATTATTTTTTCTGGAAACACTGAATAGAGAGCCCCCTGAGCCTACGTTTCCCAATTCATGAGTTGCTTTCCCTCACAACAAAGCTTTTTGCTTTCAGTTTAGGCAAGCTCTGTGATGAAGCTGTATGACAGAAAATAAAGAGCTGAAAACAGAAGCAATCGCTACTGAAATATTTCCTCTGAGATCTCATACATATTTTTCAGACATTATAAAGGACAGCCAAGCCATAGGAAGTACATCGCTGTTGCTTCCCTTTTGGTATCTTTGGGCTTTTAATTGGAAACCTAAGAATAGCTCCTGAAGAGATGAGGAAAGCAAACTCGTAACTGTATATTAAATATGTGGAGACCCTTTTTTCTTTTTTTTTTTCTTGAAACTCATGCAAACGCTACTTTCTCAGCACAAAAGCACACACCATTTTACCTGGGTATGGTTCTAACGGATGAATCTCTTGTTTCATCCAGTTTGGGTCTCAAACACCTGCAGACTTCAGAAGGACATAAGCTAAATATTTGCATTTGTTTATCTTTCCAAAATTAGTAGTTTTGGTTAGGGGACTTTATTAGAAACAAGAGTTTTTTATGAACTATTCAAGTACTATGGACATGTGTGAGGATCCTTGGTGAAGCAGTTAGAGGCTATGCATTGGGGAATGCAAGTGGTTCAAAACCACCAGCCATGCTGAGGGAGGAAGATGGCCTTTCTATTCCTGTAGTTACAGTCTCAGAAACTCACAGGGGAAGGTCTATCTTTTCCTAGGACGTCACTATGAATGAGTATTGACTTTATGGCAGTGCGTTTGTTTTATGGAAGCGTAGAAAGAAAAGAGCTGTTTAAACCTTCCTCAATTTTTATACCAACATCCATCAACATTTTGACACAGACTACATAGTCTGACATTTTCTCTTTCTCTGAGAACTGTAACTTTGTATTACTAGATGTTACCTCTCCTATTTTTCATATAACTAGGTTTTTCCCCACTTAACATTATATTCTGTTTCTCTTCACTTGAGTATACAAATAGATGTGATTTGTCCTTGCTATGGATTAAATCATAACCCAAGTTGTTAGGTGTCATGAAGCTGGTTCCAACCCAAAGCAACTCTGTGTACACCAGAAGGAAACCCTGCCCGTCGTGCTTCATCCTCACTGTTGTTATATTGGAGCCCAGTGTTGGAGTCACAGGGTCAGTCCAGCTCACTTGCTGCTGAGCCTCTACTTTACCAAACCTGAAGTCTTTCCTTCTGCATAAGTTCAAGACATATGTGAGAACAAGCCTGGCCCTCCTCCAAAGCATTCTGACTGCAGTTGTTCTTCCAAGGTCTCTTTGTTTATTCTGGTAGTTCATGATAATTTGGATAATCTTTGCCAAATTCGTAATTCAAAGTCAGCACTTATTCTCCAGTCATCGTTATTCGTTTCCAGATTTCACATGCCTCTGGGGAGATTGAAAACAGCATGGATGGAGTCAGGCACACCTTAGTCCTCAGAGTGAAATCTTAGGTCTTTAACACTTTAACGAGATACTTTACAGTAGATTTGTCCAATGAAATACATAATTTGATTTCTTCACTGCTGCTTCTATTTAGTGTTAATTGAAAGTCTAAGTTAATTGAAAGCCTTGATAGCATCTTTTTTTCTCCATTTCTTGTGGTTTTCTTTATAGATCAATTTGTGAGGATTTTTGTTACTCGATATTGAAGTGTAATCTATATTGCAAGCTGAAGTCATTGAAGTTCATTAATTACTGAATCAAGTTAGTGCCACTTTCAGCAAACAAGATTGTGTAACCTGCCTATTGAAGGTTGTTAATGAGCCTTCCTCTCATACTGATGTCATTTTTTATCATATGATGCAGCTTCTGGGATTATTTGTTCATTATATATATTGAACATTTATGGTAAAGGATACAACCCTTTCTTAATTTTAAGCCATTTAATATTCCTGTTCTGTTAGGTGTACTGACTCTTGGTATCTATACAGCTTCAGCATGAGCACAATTATACTCTTCATAAAGTTAGCTATGGTTTATTATGATCCACACAGCTGAATGGCTTTTCATAGTCAATTAACCCAGGTACACATCTTTCTGGTAGTCTATGCTTTCAGCCAAGATGCGTCTATGCCAGCTGTGATATCACTCATTTCCTGTCCTCTTCTGAATTGGGCTTGAATTTCTTGGTAATTCCCTGTCATATAGTGCTGAAACTGTTATTGAATGATCTTCACCCAAATTTTACTTGCATTTGATGCTAATGATATTGTCATAACTTTTCCATTATAATGAACGACCTTTCTTTGGAATGGGCACATATTTGAATCTCTTCTAGTCAGTGATCACTTCCCTATCTTCCAAATTTTACACCATAAATGAGTGAATGCTTCCAGAGCTCCATCATTTGTTGAAATTTGGGAATACTGGTTTTCACCAATAGCCTCAATGCAGCTTGGATTTCTTCCTTTCCCTCAGTTCAGCTTGGATTTCTTCCTTTAATGCCATCAGTTCTTGATAATGTGGTTCTGGAACATCTCTAGTGCATCTTGGTACAGTGACTATTCTTTTCTTTTTTTTTTTTTATTAATAGATCACTTCATTGGGGGCTTCTCACAGCTCTTATAACGATCAATTTTATCAAACACATTTGGTTATATGTTGCCATCACCATTTTCAGAATATATTTATTTTGCTTGAGCCCTTGATATTTTTCTGTGGTATATTCTGTGTGATGCTCATCTTCCTGACAGGATCGCCGAAGATAAAGTGGACACATAGCAAATGTGCTAAAGAAAGCTGATGCCGCCTGGCTATCAAAAGATAAAGTGTCTGGGGTCTTAAAGGCTTGAAGTTAAACATGTGGCCATATAGCAGAGAAGCAACACGCCCACATGGAAGAAGCACATTAGTATGATCATGCTGCGTCAATTGTATCAGGGGTCAGGCATCAGTAGATCCAAGATTCATCTTCTTTGATGTTTCTTGTGTTATTCAATATTTTGAACATGTAATCATTCCATATTGCAACTTGAAGCTTTATTTTTATTTAGTTTTTTAGCATAACAAATGCTGAGCATGTTCTTTCCTTTTGGTTTTCCACATGTTTGCCCGTTCCATTATAATACTTTGTCTTCACAAACTGCCCTTTGATTTGTCCTGTTCAATTCTTTTACTTCATTTATTCTAGTCATCTTAGTTTTTCTAGACTCAAAAGGACATTTTAAAGTTACATTGTTTTGTCTATTTTTAATGACACATTGCTTTCTTCACATATTATGCTTGTGATGTCACCCCACAATTCATCTGTTTTTCTATCATTAGTGGCCAATGAGGCATATGAGTTCTTCAGATGGCATCTAAATCCAAATGAGATATATTCAAATTCAGCCATATCTGGGCACTCATGTATTTGTTTTTAGTTATTCAACTTCAATGTATATGTGTGAGCAATTGATGTTTTATTCCATAGTCTACTCTTTGTTTTATTTTGCCTGATGATTTTGAGTTTCTCTAACTTGCTTTCCAAAGAGATAGTCATTTTCGCTCCTGTGTGTTCCATCAGGCAAGGTCCATGCATATAATTGGGAGATAGGTGATACAGAGCCTGTAGATAAGGTGAGGGAAAGACGCCTGGTGACAGAAGCATTGGGACTGGCAGGATATCTGAAAGGGTGATTTCAACAGCCAAGGACAATCTAATCTTAAACTTGCAGTTATCAGATGCCTAAGCCCAAAAAAATACCAAACTCATTGCTGTGAAGTCAATGTTGAATCACAGTGACTGCCCTGTAGGATTCAAATAAATAGCTTAGTCTTTTTTTTTTTTGTAGAGTTGCTGGTGATTTGAATCCAATATCCAACCACTATACCACCAGGGTTCCTAGGCTGAACTCCAAGGTCATCAAACCCATGATTCTTTTTATTGACCTTGGTATATGCACTTCCTTGTCCATGCCTAGGCAAGACCCTTCTGAGGGGAGAAACACATCCAGTCCTGGGGTTGGTCCATTCATAACGTAGAGATGCAAACAGGCCAAGTATTCCATACTTGATTTAAAAACAAACAAAATACCCACCTTACATATAGGTAATTCTGTGGCAACTCACTTGAGTCATCACTTGCTGCATCATGTGCTTTTCTTTCCTCTCCAAATTAACTTTGTTTTCTGTTCACTGTCTTGTCGTCCATGAGTCCATTCTTTGATTCTCCATACCAAGAGCCCCTGGACATGTCTGAGCAGTTGCAACATAATCATTGCTTATGTTATTGGAAAAAAAAGACTTTGCAATGATTATGCTGTTGGTCTTCAAAATCCCATCATGCCATATTTTACTTCTACTGATCCTTTGTTTCCTACCATCACATTCCATCATCAGTAATTATCGATGCAGCTTGCTGGCATATTGGATCAGTTTCAGGCTGAACAATTTGTTAAAATTCAAGTTTTTCATCATTGGCTTTAGTGATCAGTACATCAATTTGAGTACTAGTTTCTTATAGGTATTTAAATGGCATCCTACTACAGACTTCCTGCTTTTCAACGTGGGTCTTAAACCTTACTTTTTCTGATGAATAAGATGCCATTCCTCTTCAATTTGCCATTCTCAGCCTACTAAACCATATGATCTCTTAATTCAAAATGGCCAATAACAGCCCCTTCCAGATCCACAATGCCTAGAATATTAATCCTTATGTATACCTTTTAATTTCTTATGTCTCCCAATTTTTCTAGACTCGTGTCATACATTCCACATTTCAATTATTAATGGATGTTTGCAACTATTTCTTTCCATTTTGAGTGGGCACCATCAGTAAATGAATGTCTAGACTGCTTTGCTCCGTTTATGTTTTTACGGTCAATTCAGCTTTAAGAGGTTCCTTTCTTCTCAATTGTGTTTTTGGTGACTTCCAATGTGTGGGGCCCATCATCAATCATTATACCAGACAATATTTCAATGATACTCATAACATTTTCAGTAATTAATTATTTAAAGAGGCAGAATATTTCTTTCTTTTCAGTCTTATTTGGGAAGTTCCACCAAAACCTGTCAACCATGGTCGACCCTGATGGTACTTGAAATACTGGTGGACCAGTTTCCAGCATTACAGTGATAATGCAAGTCATGATAGTATAACAGGTAAGTTGTGGAAATGATCATTGGCAGCATGTTATTTGGGTCTTCTTTCATTCATCCATTTATTACCTATGCCTTCTTTTTACACTCCGGACACGTTAAGTATCATACTAAGCACTAGGTTGACAATGAAGAGCAAGATGAACAAAGGTGGGGGGGTCTTAGCAATTTAGGCCTAGGAGGGAGAACTTTAATAATGGAGTATCTCGTGCCTAATTTGGTCACTATGAATCAGAAGTGACTCGATGGCAGTGATTTTTTCTTAATTTAATACCTAATATGTAATGAAAGCCCTAGGGTACTCATTTAGTACTGAGAGGCTTGAGTTTACTGGGAGGCATCTCAGGAGAGAGACCTAACTATCTGCTTCAATTGAGAACCATACAGATCACAGTTCTACTCTCACATGCATGAGGTTGACATGAGGTGGAATTAATTAAACAACAGCAACTGGTTTTGTTTGAGTTTTTAGGGAAAACAAATAAGCAATGATAGCAAGTTAATAAATCCTATGGCACCTATATAGTTGAGATAAGGGATTTTTCTTAGATGAAAAATTATTATGTCAAATTAAAAGAGAATGAATGGGAATTTTCAAGCCAACAGGAAGGGGGCAGGTTTTTAAAAAGAGGAAATTGTGATAGGAGAGACCAAGAATTGAAAGAAACTGTGCACATTCTGTGTAAATGGGATATTTTTTATCTAGCTGGGGAAGAGTTTGGGGTGGCTGAGAATAAATGACATGAATTTGGGAAATAATAGCTGCCTTACTCAACAACCCTCTAAAGTGAATCTGAAGGTATTTTTCTTATATTATATCTCACAGTCATATAGTTAAATTGATTTCAGACATAATGCAAGAAAGAAAGGACATGATAGACCATTCTGATATACTTGTAGAAAATCATAAATATAACTACAGATGGTCATAATGAGATTCACATGAACCAGAGTATCTCAAAGTGAGAGCATGGATTAGTTCTTTTACTGATAAATGATATTATTGAATGGGGCTAGAGAAGAAAGGAATTGTATATAGAGAGGAATAATGTGGTTCAGATTTTCAAAATATTTATTCACATTTAGAGTGACTAAGTATAGTGAAATTATATAACCCTGTGACACATATTTTTGGGTTTAAACTCTACAGTATCCCTTTGTTCTATTACAATGACTGCCTCTTGATCTGTGTACAGGTTCTACATGAACACAGCTAAGTGTTCTGAAATTTTCATTCTTCACAGTATTACCAACATTTGTTATGATGCACACAGTTGAATGCCTATATGTAGTCAACAAAACACAGGCAAACATCTTTCTGCTATTCTCTGCGTTGGGCCCACATCGATGATAGCCCTTATTTTGTCCACATCTTCTTCTGAGCTTAGTTTGAATTTTGGACAGTTTCATGATGATTCATTGCTATAACCATTATTTTTAATTATCTTCAGCAAAAATTTACTTGAATGTGAGATTAATTATATTTTTTGATATTCTGCTTTCTGTTGTGTCACTTTTCTTTGGAATGGGCATAACTATGGATCTCTTCCAGTCAATTAGCTAAATAATGTCTTTCAAATAATCAAAGCCAAACCCATGACCACAACTCAACTCACACTCAGGAAGACTTTAGAACACAGAATCAAACTGGTCTGATGGGTTTCTGAGGCTTAACTTTTTACAGGAGCAGAAAGCCTCATCTTTCCCTCATGGAATTCTTGGTGGGTTTCAAACTGCTGACCTTGTAGTAAATAGCCCAATGAATAACCCACTCCACCACCAGATCCCCATTGTCTTCCACTTAGGGGTTCTAATTTTGGCTCAGTTCTTTACCTTTGATAAGTCCTTGGATAAATGTCTTATCTTCCTGAAAATAAGATAATTATAATCTCAACTAACTCTGGTGGTATGGTGGTTAGTTCAGCTGCTAACTGAAAGCTCAATGTTTCAAATCCACTGGTTATCATCCTGCAGGTGAAAAATAGGGCAGTCTTCTTCCATAAGAACAGTTTTCACACAACTAAGAAAAAAAATTCATATCATTGTGTGTCCACCTTCCTGATATGATTGCTGAAGAAAAATGTGTGCATAAGCAAATGTGGTGAAGAAAGGTATTAAAAGATATAGTGCCTGGGGTCTTAAAGGATTGAAGGTAAACATGGGGCCATCTAGCTCTGAAGCAACAAAGCCCACATGGAAGAAGCACACCAGCCTGTGACCATGAGACTTCAAATGGATCAGATATTAGTCATCAAAGAACTAAAGATTATGTAATTATAAGTGAGGGGGAACACAGATTGGGAACTCAAAGCCTATCTGTAGGTGAAGTGACATCCCTTTACAGAAGGGTTTCTGGGAGGAGAAGAGCCAGTCAGGGTACAGTGTAGCAATGATGAAATATGCAATGTTCCTCCACTTCTTAAATGTTTCCTCTCCCCCCACCACCCCTCCCCCGCTGACCATCATGATCCCAATTCTACCTTATGAATCTGGCTAGACCAGACGATGTACATGGCTACAGGTTGAAATCAGAAACATGGGGAATCCAGGACAGATGATCCCTTCAGGACCAGTAGTGAGAGTGGTGATACCAGGAGAGTGGAGGAAAGGTAGAGTAGAAAGGGAGAACTGATTATAAGGATCTACATATAACCTCCTTCCTGGGGTATGGACAACAAGGCAGTAGATGAAGGTAAAGGTGTCATATTTATGAAATATGACAAAATCATAATTTATAAATTATCAAGGGTTCATGAGGGAGGGGAAATATGAGTAGCTAATATCAAAGGCTTAAGTAGAAAGCAAATATTTTGAGACTGATGATGGCAACAAATGTACAAATGTGATCTGCATATAATGGATGTGTACATGGATTGTGAAAGAGTTGTATGAGCCCCCAATAAAATGATTTTAAAAAAAGATTTACAGTCTTGGAGACTGTCTTGGCAGTGTGACCCAGTTCGATAGGTTTGTTATGAGTTCTAATGAATAATAGCACTCAGTTTTACTCATTGACAATAAATCATGATACCCCCTTCTATGAATGGTGGTAGTGATGCTATGTTATCAGGATCCACCACTGCTACAACGGGCAGAAAATGAGATGCTGAAGGTAAACAAAGGGACAATCCAGGAGAACATCTCTTTGTGGTGGCATTGGTCTACTCATTAATGTGGAACAAAGAGTATGCCACAAACTCATATGAGGGGACTTCAAAACGTTCAAGGAAAATGTCCATGATCTTTTAGTTTAATTTTATCACAAACTTTTTGAAGCCCTTTCATAACTCCACCAGAACCCAGGGTTTCCCTCCTATAAAAGGATTTGAGGAAGGAAACATTTGGCGGGAAGGGGCTTTGTCCTTGCCTTGTCCAGGGGAAAGCTTTGACTGGACAAAGTTCTATTGAGCCTCAGTCAGGGGCCTGGGAGTATTGAAGTGGACCTGCCCAGGTCTGAGGGACCCACTGAGAATTCTGCAGTGCTGATTTTTTTTTTTAAGAGACCAAGGTAACACTAGCGAGATCCTAACCTCAGAGGTATGTTGAAAGGGCTAGCACAAGGAATTACAAACTAAAAAAGTCTATAATTTTGACATCAAAAGTGGTCCCATTTTCTCAAGAGTTGCTTTGAATGGGTATTTCTCTAACCTTACCACCACAAAGATAATTCTGATAAACAAAGGCAGAGCTTTGATCCACCCGGCTTGCTCTGGTGTATTCTGTGGATTCCTGAGCTTACTAGGGAAGATATTTCTTTTGTTTTTGTTGAATAGTGGACTGATCGGCTTTTAGGACATTGAAATGAAGTAACTTGGCCACCATCCAAAATAACAAGGGTGGGGGAAGAAATCTGTGATCCCACTTGGACCCCAGTAGTAAGGTGGGGAGGAAATAATTCATGAACAGTTGGAAAGGATTTGTGAATGAATTAAATTCCAATGAGTGATACTTACATAGGTAACTGGTGTATGAGGGGGACATATTTATTGACTGTCTATATACTGAGAAATAGAAAAGATAAATATTTGCACTTCCTCCAAGACACATTTGAAATTCCTAAGCACCCATTATGCAATCTGCTAAGCAATTTGCTCAATTGTTTCGAATTTTTTCCTGTACAGGTAATTACAATGATATTTATTCTAGCCTGTGTGGATGTGTTATTAGTGTTATTTGTAGTTGTTATTTATTTTATTGTTTAGGCAGTGGTATAAAATTAATAGAAATTACACATGAAGTATAATTTTTTCTGACTTTATTAATACAAGAAAACCTTTTGATTTCTCCATTGATAAATTACACAAATCCAGAATATAAAAACTTATTTATATTCTGGGGTCTTAAAGACTTGAAAGTAAACAAGTGGCCATCTAGCTCAGAAGCAACAAATCCCAGATGGAAGAAGTACACCAGCCTGTATGACCATAAGGTGTCAAAGGGATCTGTTATCATGCTTCAAAGAACTAAAAACCATAACATTGTGTGCCCACCTTCCTGATATGATTGCTCAAAACAAATGTCTGCGTAAGTAAATGTGAAGTAAGCTGATGGTGCCCGGTTATCAAAAGATATAGTGCCTGGGGTCTTAAAGACTTGAAAATAAACAAGCAGCCATCTAGCTCAGAAGCAACAAAGCCCACATGGAAGAAGCACACCAGCCTGTGTGACCACGAGGTGTCAAAGGGATCCAGTATCAGGCATCAAAGAACTAAAGATCATTTCATTATAAATGAGGGGAAGTACAGATTGGGGACCCAAAGCCTATCTGTAGGTGAAATGTCATTCCCTTACAGAGGGGTCACAGGGAGGTGAGGAGCCAAAGTACAGTGTAGTAACAATGAAATATGCAACTTTCCTCTAGTTTTTAAATGCTTCCTCCCTTCCACCCTCATGATCTCAATTCTACCTTACAAATCCAGTTAGACCAGGGGATGTACACTGGAGCCGGAAACATGGGAAATTCAGGGCTAGTGGTAAGAGTGGGGATACCAGGATGGTGAAGGGAAAGTAGAGTAGAAAGGGGGAATCAATTGCAGGGATCTATATATAACTTACTCCCTGGGGTATGCACAACAGGGAAGTGGATCAAGGGACAGGGAAGTGGATCAAGGGACACATTGAACAGTGTACAATGTGACAATGAAAATTTGTAAAGTATTAAGGGTTCACGAGGGAGGGGCATAGGGAGGGAGGGGAAATATAGGGAGGTGATATAGGGAGCCTAAGTAGAAAGAGGATGTTTAGAGAATGATGATGGCAACAAATGTACAAATGTGGTCTGCATACAATGGATGGATGTATTGATCGTGATAAGAGTTGTATGAGTCCCCAATAAAATGATTTTTTTAAATCTTGTATATAAAAGCTATTAATTAAGAAGTGTATACTTCTACGTTCACAGCCAAGGAACTGAGTTTCCTGGTTAGCCAAGCACACTGATAAATGATGTATTCGCTCACATGAAACACAGCAAGGGGATCGACTTCTGTGTTTGGAAGTTTCAGAACCACCTGGGCACTGACTATCAGTCACTCTCCCTCACTTAACAGATGACCTGTGGAAATGCCCTGGTAGAGACCTCTGACTACCCAAATGCTGTGTAATACAGCTTGCCTTGCTTTTGATTCACTTGCCATTTTCCAATTCAGAGATTGGTTATTTAGAAGACAAAATGGGATAGAGCATTTTAGGAATATGTGACTAATGCACACAGGCATATGCAGGCTATCTTAAGAGAAGATGCTGTGAAAGACCAGTGGGGAGGGCCCTGTATAACTCTAGGCTAGAAGTAATGAGGGCCTGGATGAAAGTGAGGACAAGAGAAGTGAGAAGGAAGGTAGACAAGCTGCCTGAGTAAGAAGTGAAGACTTGGGAAAAACCATGAAAGACACTCAAGTTTAAGGCAGCAAGAAAACGTGTGTTATGGAGAAAATAAGGCATCTGGCTCATTACTTTTAGGGGACGAGAGTGTCCAGGATATGATATGGTCATATCAGGTTGTGATATGATCCTGGGATGTGGGAACATCTTCTTAAAATGAACGCAGATCTTTCCTGCCAGTACTTTGCTGGATCAGTTCGGCATTCTATTTCTCAGAGTTCTTGGGTCAGGATTTGCTTATGAACTTTTTCTTTAGTCTTGGAATCACCACTTGCCTTACTCCTTCTCCAAACCCAAAATTCTTTCATTGAAGGGTCTTTATCTTTCATCCTTGTACTTCAAACCTCCATGCCAACAATACAATACATATTTAGTTCATGTTTGAAGAAGGAAGATTGTAATAAGGAAATGAGAATCTAATTGGAAAAAGACATTGCCATTTGATATTGGTCTTACACGTTAAAAGCTAGAAGAAACACAATCTAGAGCAGCACATTAAGTTTCAGAAAGGAAATCAGAGACCCACAAAAGGGAAGTAGTCTAGCAACCAAGATAGGGCAGGTCATATAGTAAGGAACATTGAAAGAATATAAAGATATAAATGAAGAGATATATTGAAAACTTATTTCCCTTGCCTCCCATCAAAGGGGTTAGTAATCACTCATAAGTAACTACTTTCTTAGTTTCTTATGCATTTGCAGAGTTTATTTATGGCTAAACAAGCGAATGTGAATAAATATTCCTATTTCCCCCCATTTTTAATTACACAAAATGCAACATACACATATGGGTCTACATCTTACTTTTTAACTTAAAATATGTCTTGAAAACTCTACAAAAAGCACTTTTTTCCCCAGCTAAAGCATTCTATTGGATGAATGTAACATAATTAAATGACCCTTATGTACAGACATATGGGTCTTTTCTAATCTTTTGATGTTAGGAAAAAAGACTTCCCTTACTAGCATTGCACAGACACCAAGGTCTGTGCATTTGTAATTTTGATATATTGCCAATTACATTCCTATGGCACGTACCAATTTACATTCACATCAGCAAAGGCTTAGAGTACCTGATTCTTCACAGGTCCTGCATCAAGTGTGTTATCAAACTCCAAGATGTTAGCTAACCTGATGGTTGAAAAATGGTATTTCAGCATAGTTTTAATTTGCATCTCCCTCAGGAGTGAAGTTGAACATCTATTAAAGTGTTACAAAGTGGAAGTAGAGCGTTAAACTGAAGCAGGATTCCTTTTTCTTATGGAGACTGAGAACCAGTATACTCTGAAGAGTAGAACTCTGCTGGGGCTGCCAGCTTTTGAGAACAGATCATCCCTCAGTGTATGGCTCTTCGCAGCCATTCCTGATTATTTTTTATAGATTATATCCTTCAAATTCACAACATTCTTGAGTCATGGGCACTGTAATCTCCACTTCAAAGATGAGGAAGCCAAAAGTGGAAAGGGTAGCTTTCCCAAAATATAGAAAGTAGTAGAGATGAAGCTTGAACTCAGGTCTGGAGGACTTCAGGACCCTGGACCTCTACTAGTGCCCTGCTTTGTTTAGGATGCCTTATGCATGCTCAGAGTTTGAAGTAGGCCATTTGTATGCTGTTCTTCTCCCATTAGATTTACACTCTTCTCCCTGGCGGAGCCATCTTCCCCCTCTGTGCCTGGTTTGAAAGACGTGTTCTTTTCTTTAACTTAGCCATCATTTGTTGGTTTTCCCGGTAGCACTGTGAGAGGCAGAAAGTTTGCTCTCAACGAATTGCTTGCTTTTCTGGCGGTGCCTTAGTAGAACCCACTGTGTCTGTAGCAAATTTTAAATATTGATTGCTTTTTGTTCTGAAATTTATATAAATATGGGCATTGGAGTATAGAGCTGATATTGACAAAAAAAAAAACCCAAAAATAGGAATCAAGTGAGGAGAATTCATTCATGATTTGATTTGATTATATAGGCGAGAGCAAATCAGGTGAAAACAAAATAATGGAAGCCAGTTCCTTTCTGAATCCCCGGCTGGTTCAAATGGTCGACATGCTGGGCTGCTAATGGAAAGGTTGGGGATTTGCGTCATCCATCCAGAGGAACCTCAGAAGAAAGGCCAAGAAATATTCTTTTGAAAAACCCAGCCACTGAAAAACCCTTGGAGCACAGTTCTCTTCTGACACACTGGATGACACACACCTGATGAATTTGTTTGCAAACCTCATTTCATCCTAATACAATAGAATATAATACAGTCAGATCCTGTACCATCTTTGCTGTGCCTGAACCTACCCTGGTCGCCACTGTGTCCATCCATATCTTTGAAGGTCTTCACCTTTTCACTCTCCACTTAGCCTCGTTTGATGTCCTTCTCCAGAATTGGCCTTTCATGATAACAATTTCAAAGTATGGGGAGTAAGAAGTCTCACAATCCTCATTGCTAAGGAAAATTCTAGTTATAGTTCTTACGAGAGTCATTTGTTTGTTCTTCTAGCAGTACATTAGATATTCAATTTTCTTCACCAATATGGTTCTTCCTTGATCTACCTAACTCAGTGTCCAGCTTTCACCAGTATATGAGAGCCTATTGAAAACACCACACTCGTTAGTTCGAAAGTTAGACATGCTTTCTTTATGATACTTTAAAAAGATATTTTGAAGCAGATTTGCCCAATCCACTAAGTACTTTGATTTCTTGTCTGCTATTTCTGGGGCTATTGACTGTGAACCCAGGTAGGATGGAATTCTTGAAGACTTCGATCTTTTCTCCATTTTTCATGATGTTGCTGGTTGGTCCAGTTATAAGGGGTTTTGATTTATTCATGTTGAGATGTAATTCACATCAAAGGCTATAGTTGAGTTCCTCTTCAGTGTTTCAAGTCTTCTTTACTGTCAGCGAGCAGAGCATGTCATCTGCACGTTGCAGGTTATTCTTTAATCTTCCTTGTATCCACTCACCATACTGATTCAATCTGTTTGCTGAGCAAATGATCCAGGAAGTTGAGTTATACGAAGAAAACCGTAGATTGGAGGAACATACCTCCCTAGTCAGAGTGGGTAAGTCATCTTCACTTTTGAGGACACCTTCTCACCCCCATGAGTATGGGTTGGGAAACCTACCAGTCCATTTAAGAAGTCTTCATTTGGCTGTAAAATTGATAAATTGAGCTTCCATTTCTCCTCTTGAAGCTACTTTGAAATTCCTTGCTGGTTCTCTGGAGCTCCATATTCTGTAGAAGTGTATAAACCCTCTTCCCCATTGAGCTGATAGACCCATTCCGAATCTTCTCTGTGGTAAGCCACAACAGCAGTGCCAGAACCCCTCTAGCCTCACAGTTTGGCCCTCTCAGAAACCTGTACTTCCAACAGCTGCATTTTATGATCTCAGTTCATACATGTCCTGGAAACACAGGACCAGAATAGGGCTGTTTTCAATCAACACTTTAAATTGCTTGACATGACAATGAAGAGACACTAGTCAAATGCCAAATATGTCGTTCTTTTGAAGAAGTTCAAACATTTCAAGAACAATGTGGGAAGATATTGCTTTTCCCATCCTTTTTGCTTACTACAATCCCCGCTTTTACACTCTGCCATGACTAAGTCTTTTCTTTCTGCCTAGAGTGTCGTCTATTCCCATTACAATCCCTCTTCCTTCTCTTCCTATTACAATCCTCCTTAAACTTCACAGCCTCACCCAGTGTCATCTCTTCCATGGATGTGGCTTCTCTTCCACGTACCCATTCC